>CAIGRN010114580.1:0-11853 GCA_903798345.1 Fraxinus anomala
CTGCCTGCGCAGGCAGCTTGCTATCCTTAAGCAGGCAGCAAGCAACAGCAACTAGCTGCCTACGCACAGCAAGCTGCCTGTGCGCAGGCAGTTTAGCTGCCTGCACACAGAAGCTGCTGCGCAGCAAGCAGCTTGCACAGACAGCAAGCAGGCAGCTGCAAGCTGCCTGTGCGGGCAGCTTGCTGCTGCCTGCGCAAGCAGCAGCAGCCTGCCTCTATTTTTTTATTTTTTATATATTACGGGTTGACTCGGTCTTGAGCCGGTGCCCAAAAATGGGGCTCGGCCCGAGCCTTGGCTTGGTGGAATCGAGCTCGAGTCGGGCCCGACTTGAACTTTTTTCAGGTCGAGCTCGAGCAGGCGAGCTTTTTTGCCATCCCTATAAAAAAATCTAACACTAAGCAATTCAATGATATCAGAATAAATGGACAACTAGGTAGAAATCAATTAAAAAAAGCAGTTAAGAATCCTGATTTCATTAATTAATCTTACTCATATTCATTTAATATTTTGGTTCAATTATTGTGTTGCCGATAATTAAATTCGAGATAAAATATTAGCACTTGTCTATCAAGCACTGGTTAACATATCCCTAATTATTAAACTTTCCTCTCTATTAATAGTTTTGTCTAAATGATGAATTAGAACTTATGACAATCCCATGAATAAATAAATATCTATCGATTTAACAACAAATTCATGAGAAGTAAGATTGAACCCTGTTTGGCCTCTATTAAATTTATACATTTTTCTCTCTTCTCTTTAACCACACATTATTCAATAAAATAATATTATACATTAACAAAAAAAAAATCCTTCTTTTTTAACCACACGTTATTAAAAAAAATACTATTTCAAAAATTATAACACCAAATAATACGGGCCAAAACGGGACCGAATGTTCTAACAAGTAATCTCTCAATTTAAAACATAACAAATATCATGTAATTCAACTCTCGTTAACAAATGTAAAATAAATAAATCATGATAAAAATTACCTACATCAATCATCCTAATAAATTAACCAAAAAACATTCGTTTTTTAGCTATGTTCTTTTTCATGACATAGACATCACCCATTTAATATAGGAAGGAGTAGATGAGACGAATATCTTCAATCTGTATTTTCAACTCCGAGAAACTCAAAAATCTCCAAGTCTTGAATTTAATAATTTGTTGGGACATCTCTTTGATTTATTCCCATAAGATGAATTTGTGTCTTTTTATTTTGATCTCTACGACGTAGTAATGTATGCGGTCCATTTTCTAGACGTAAATAGCCTCCATTCATAGTCTTCAAAAAACTTTGGAAGTACCAAAATTTCCTTGATTTTAGTGTAAAATAGGCAAAATCTCGATATGGTACGGACAAGCTGAGGTCTCAGAATGCATTCCAACTCGCAACCTCCAAATGTATTTCGCTACCCAGCCGTCAACCAAGTGAATTCCATGATTTACTCGTGGCCAAGGACTTTGGTCCCCTAAAATCCTCCCGTCGCCTCGGAATGCATTCAGAGATTGCGAGCCTTAATTTTCTAGCATTTATAAAATTTGGCCAATCAAGTTTTAACTTTATCCATTTTAGTCCTTCAACTTTGAATCTCTTCAGTTCTGGTCTTCTATATTTTCAACATATCAAATTAGTTCTCAAAGTTCTGATTTCGTCAATTTTAGTCCCAAAAATTTATGAAATATTCCAATTAACTTCAAATTTTGTCCAATTGAGTCCCAAGACTTTCAAGCCTTCATCCAACATCATTTCTTTTTTTATTTAATTAATGCTTCAAATCACGTCATTTTGCTTTGTATAACTTCAAGTTGGGGTTTTCACTAACAAACACAATATATAAACTAATAGGAGTAAAAATCTACTCAAACATTCAAATATTAAGTAAATTTAAGAGCTTATATAAGGTTGTAAAACACACTCATCATCATACACAAGGAATGAAATTTGATCACAATAATTTCTTACCTATTTACCATTAAGGATTTCTTGTTTTGGCAACTTTTGAGGAAATTATCCAAAACAATTTTTACCTTGACAAAAAAGATAAATTAATTATACAATCAAGCTACATATACACTAAATTTTATATTAAGTTTGACATTTCTGTGAAGTGACCTTTTTTTAGACATTGATCTTCACAACACTCTAAACAATCAATGGCACATATTTTGAAAACACTTAAAATGTCAAACTTGATGCACACCAAGTGTATACAACTAGTTTAATTCTTAATTATAATCTTGACACAGCCCTATCATATTCCTAATCCAAATTCAAATTAATATAACGCATTCAATTACACAATTATATAAGTGATAATGCATTCAATAACACGATTATCGAGGTGATTGCACATACGATATTGTTATTCCTAACATCTATTATCCATTTGCTAATTATGCAATATCTACTTAATTGTGAACTTTTTAGCATTACAATAAGTAATTAGTTACCTAAATGGTGCGTAAGCATTTAAATAATGCAACGAACATGCATAATTAATCAAGAAAACTAAGAGTCCCTAAATTACTTGTCTTTAAATTATAAATAAATAAATGTTTCATCTTCATCTAACACAAAAAGAATCTAATTTAACATGTTTCTGAAGATAAAATAATACAAAGAACGAAAAAGCATTACCCAAAATTTATAAATATAAGAAATAGATGTCACGGTCTAATTCTTGTTCTTGATTATCAACTCCGAGTTTTGATATTTTCAATTTCTTGATGTTTCTTGATTCAATTTACATGCTAGATTTGTTCTCCTCTCCAATTTACGCATTCTTTGATTCTAATGACACGAAGCTCTGATACGACTATTGAGAATTGAAATTAATTCTCCGACTTTCCCACATGGGCTTGTGCAAAAAGAAAATAATAATAATGAGATGGAAAAATATAAAAAGATAGAGAAAAATTTACGAATTGTAAAAAGGTTTCACTATATGAAAATTTTGTACAATCATATAGAATTCTCATTCATCAAAAAATCCAAAGTATTGTAGTAAAAATAATTTTCAAGTTTTGCAATATCCACCAACTTCTAACGAGAGCGAGAAGAAAAAAGGGGCACTAGGTTTACAATTTTTTCTGTCATGAAACCATCAGGCCATCTCCAGTGCTGCACCAAAATTTGCACTATTTTGAACCAAATCTTGTACAAAACTAAATTCATCTCCAACCATTACGTCAAAAGTTACACCAAATGAACAATGTTTAATCATTTTCTTCTCAATAATTTATTTATTCGAAATATTATTTATTTCTCTTCCAGATTACACTTGTTTTTTTGTATTGTTTTCTTTAAATAAAATTAGATTGATGTAGGTATGTGGTTGTTGTAATAATTATATTTTAATTTTTTTATTTTTATTTTAATTATTTCAGTAATTATTTTTTTCAACATTTAAAATTTATTTTAAATACAAATAATAATAATAATAATAATAATAATAATAATAATAATAATATCCTTAATAATAATATAACACAAATATCCTCCAACAATGTTTTTGACAAATGAAAAAAGGGGGCAAATTGGACTTTGCATTCCAAAATGGTGCAAAAGTGAATAGTGTTGCACCATTTTGGAAAAATTGTGCAAAATTTGGTGCCATATTGGAACACTTTTACACCAAATTTTGGTGCATTTTGGTGTTTTGGTGTCTCCATTGGATATGCCCTCAAGCGTATATAGAAAGAATAAGTCACTCAAAAGTGAATAGTATTGCACTATTTTTCCAAAATGGTGCAAAATTTAATGTCATATTGGAGCATTTTTATACTAAATTTTGGTGCATTTTGATGTTTTGGGGTCTTCATTTGAGATGCCCTCAAGCCACGTATATAGAAAGGATAAGTCACGTCAAACTTATAGAGATTACTTGCTGAATATTTGCCTAATTTCTTCTCAAAAATGGGCTGACACGTGATACAATCTTCCAAATTTTCCCTACCAATTAGCTAGGCATCTTTTCCTTCATCCGCTGACAAAAAGTTTCAATCTCCTTCACAAGCAAAGAAATTTGATCACATTAATTTCTTACCAATTTATTTGAACAAGTTTTGAGGAGAATATGAATATCCCAACATAACTCATATCCATGAAGTACAGTCGTAACAGTCCCTCTTTTGTTTGGTCAACAAAACCTGTGTGACTGGAAAATTGTGATCTTCTGACAGATTGATGATCCAGTGATGATATACTTGAAGAAGCTGTACTGATTGAAGACAAAAGAGTGAAGATTTTAGTGCATATTCTATGATGATATACACGTGCCACTAGATTTGATTCAATAATGAAAAACCAAATGCAAAAAGTTTTTATTCAAGTTTTTATTAAGAACAAAAATAAAACCCAATTCGAAAGTAGAGAGTACGATTTAAAAGTTAAAAAGCTAAATTTCATGCACCCTAGCTAGCTATATTCCTCGTCATCATAACCCGTATTGAGATTTTCAAAGAATATTAGATGTAAAATGTAGGGAAGTGAAACAGAAAATCATCGGACCTAACCTTTTGTGCGACTAGTAGATAACCTGTCCAATACATAAAACACATTGGACCTAACCTTTTGTATGACTAGTAGATAACCAGTCCAATACATAAAACACGATAACATGTAAGGATTACTCAAGGCAAATAGTCTAGGTCATGGCAGCAGAATTAATTAACCTAGATTGACGGGGTCTATAGAAATTTAACTCTGTTACACACCAATCGCATTTAGCCCATGTTTGTCTCCCATTCAGCCCATGTTTGTCTCCCATTCTTTAAAAAAAAAAAATTCTACATACTTATTTTTAACCACACATTCATAAAATAAAATATTCAACACGTAAACCCAAAATTTTGTTCTTACTTTTTAACCACATTATCCAAAAAATCACTATTTAAAACAACGTTTTTTCAAAATAATGGCCACCAAACAGGGGCTTAATAAGCTTATTACGCGAGCTCAATTTTATCGAGGCATTTGCTGCTTATTCTACAAGATGGAAGAATTGAGTTAAAGAATTATAGATGAGGTAAATAAGGCTCATTATCCACGCCTTCCTTGAAAAGGGGTCTAAGAAGACGAAGCCTCAAAGAGTTTGCACACTCTAAAGTTAGAAATGTGAAGGGGAACCATCAAGGAATTGGGATGACATTCTGAGAAGCACAAGAAGCAAGAACTTAATCATGTCTTTCATGTAAGAATGACATTTTATTAAGTAGGGTTTTATATTTAGAATTAGGTTTAAATGTTGCAGGCGCACACTATTTTTCGTTGGACATTATTGAATAAATATTATATATTTTGAAGTTTTTCAGTTCTCCGTAATTTGATGTTCAAATCAACGAGTTCTAATCTTCGTATTCATGTGTTGAATCAACCAGTTTTCGATGTCTAGATCTCTGATATTCTTGAAAATTAATATATAATTAGAAGGTCAATCGAGTCACATTATAGTTTGGAATCAACACGGCTACAATCATGTGTTCATTTATAGTTTTATGCTTACGTATACATCATTTGGTATTTGGAGTTTGGGTGCATAGTCACATTCCTGATAGAGATGATCATTGTTCTTGAAATCCGATGGCGAAAGTTGTGTTACATGACGAAACACTTTTTGCCCCTTTCAATTCGAAAGTAGAAGAATTTTTTGATCTGGACAATACTCGTTACGATGGCCCTCTGATTTAAGAAGAGGAGCCTTGTGTCAAACTATCCAAACGATTTAATCTCAAAAAGAACAATCTATTGAGACTTGAATTTCAGAGGGAAAAAAATAAATAAAAGAATAAATAAAAGACATTCAAGAACTTGATAAATTTATATCATGTAATCCAAACTCTCGAGTTTCTCATATATTGAATGTATAGTAGATCAAACCCTCTTGGCATTGGTCTCCCTTGCAATATAAGTTTAATAGTCTAACTTGTCTAGTAAAATATTGCTAAGCAAAATAATACATTCATATCATTACCAACTGGTTAATATGTTAAATTTGCAAATTTAATAAATAAATAAATAAAATCATTTAAATTTTAACACTACGAGCGTGATTAACCTAGTCTTAGGATTAAATCAAATACATTTCAAATTTAAATGGCATTATTCTACTGCATATTAATTTATTCGTCGCGGCACTCTTCTATTCATGTCCCGTTATTTACATTCATTGTACGCGATTTCTTTTTTTTCTAGTTTTCAACACCCAAACACGACATTAATGAATGAAAAATAATTAACTAAATCATATGACCAGCGAATTTATGGTTAGCTAAATGAAGTATTTTTCGTCAGTTTTTTGCCTTCTATACTCCTATAGACATAAATAAGGAGAAATTTGTAGTTAGCCACGTGAATCACTCTTGGTGACTCTATATGCCATCTGAAGGAAAATTTGAGTTGTCATTGCAGAGCTCTAAATGAGTATCCTCAATTGAGATTTTAATAATTTTTAAAAGAATAAAATTTATTGAATTTCGTGAATTTGAATAAATTTCCACATAATCCATAAAAATTTCATTAAAATGATGAAATTCCAAAAGAGTTTATTATATGTATTTTTAAATTGAAATACATTTAAATCTTTTGAAATTCCTTTATTAGTGAAATCATTATAAATTCACGAGTTATTGGGATACTTAGATTTTAAAGTATTTTATTAAAATCTCAATTGGGAACATTCGAATTTAGAAGAATTTTTCAAATCTATTAGAATCTCAATTGAGGACATCCTTCCAAAATATTTCTGTTTGTTTTCGTAATAATTTTGAAAATTTGTATGAGTTACTATGTATAGCTCAAAACATGTTTTGAAGAAAAATATTTCAATACATTTTTTCATTAACAAATTCTTCAAAACACACCCCAATTTATACAAGTTCTTGACATAAGATGTATATAATATGAAAGCATTTATGGACTGCTCACCAATTCTTGATTTTGACAACATAAAGTTTTAACTTTTTTGTTGCGAAAATCATCACACATCAATTATTAAAACTCTTGGTTGGCAAATTTATAAATGATTTATTAAGAGAAATAGTAATGATTCAATGAAATATACGGATAATAATGAATAATATTTATAAATGCGTGGTTGAAATTAATATTTGAATTTTTGACTGAATTTATGAATCTTTTATTGAAATAAATCTAATCATAGGATTACGTAATTATCAACCAGATTTAGATTATAATTTTATGCATTTGATTATTCACATATAATCAAAATCCGTACAATCACCATACTACTGGACCACCTCTTTGTTTTATTTCCTCTACAAATACCAAACCAAGCCAGGTTTTTGTACATCCGAAGAAGCAGAATGATTTATACAGCATAAGTATTCTTTCGAAATTTTGGGTTTCTCTCCTTTTAAATTTCGATTCTGGTTTTAGGGTTTGTTTTTTGCGTAAGAAAAAGAAGAGTTAAAAATGAGTGGAGAGAGTGTGACCCTTGATCTTCTCAAGAGAAAAATGGATGAGTTTGCAAAGGAAAGAGACTGGGGAAAGTTTCACAGCCCCAGAAACCTTTTCTTGGCTATGGTAACATTTTTCCATGTGTAAACTTGCTCTTTAAGTTAGAATCCTTAGTTTTTTTTTTCTAAAATAAATGCTTTCATTCTTTTTATTAATATGTTATGCTTTTCTTGATGAAAAATGCATATAATTCTGTGCAGGTTGGAGAAGTAGGCGAAGTTTCAGAGATATTTCAGTGGAAGGGGGAGGTTCCAAAAGGGCTACCAGATTGGAAAGAAGAAGAAAAAACTCATCTGGGTGAAGAACTTTCTGATGTATTGCTTTACCTCATTAGACTCTCTGATATCTGTGGAATTGATCTTGGTGAAGCAGCCCTTCGTAAAATTCAACTCAATGCAATCAAGTATCCAGTCAAAGGGTGTTCAAACAATGTCAGCAATACTAGCACTGCAGATTGAGTTGAGAAGTTCTTGACTATACAGTATTCGATCCTACTAAAGAAAATAAAATTTTGTTCAATACTACATGTCAAATATGTCGGTGGATCTTGTTCCTTATATTATATAGTCGTGTTCAATAATATAAATCAGTCAAGTCTGTGGGTCAAGAGAATGAATATGAATGGTATTCCTCTTACTATTGGTCCTAGGTAGTTGGGTTGATAGCATGGACATTTCCTTATTCGCTTGGTGGTGTCTTGGCATTAAATTCGCTGAGATTTTTTTCACTATTTTGCGACCTGAAATAAATCCCTTTTGACAGATGCATTCTCTTAGCACATCTGAATAAATTAGATTTTATATTATTTGTCATTTTTATATCGCTCCTGTTTGGTAGAAATTAAAATAATTTTTTAACATATTTTGATAAAAATTAATGAAATGTGTGATTGAAAATAATAAATTCTATGAATGTATGATTAAAATTAATTGTTAACTTTAATTTAAAATTAAACCCTTGTTTGACACCTATATTTTTTTTTTAATTTTTTTTTATTTCAACCAGACATTCTATTAATAAAATAATATTATACATAAACTCAATCAAATTTTCAGCAGCACTCTATTTTACAAGAATTGGATGAATTATTAAAATTTTGCCGGCTAGGTAGACAATCACTTTCCATTCCAGACAGTTGCGTAATACCTATGACTATCTTGTAGTAGCTTCAAGACTCGTGAGTGATAGGTCAGCATCCTTGTACTGGATTGGGAGGTTCACAGTACATTCTCAATTAATGTATGTCCAGTACATAATTATTTAGGTAATAATAATATATTAAAATATAAGTATGAAAGTTATTTGATTGATAAAATTTTTATCCAATTAAATTTCACTACATTATCTATAGATAAATTATTATATACATGTAATACAACCATAGTTATCAGACTCGACTTGATCCTCAACTCAGAAAAATCATCGGATCACCGAATTAGTAGTTTAACTAATGGGTCAATAGTTCAATCAATAGATCATTGCTAGATTTTATTTTTACTTTGTTAATATTTTTAAAAGCAAAAATATCATACATATTTTATTTTATATCACTTCGCTAGAAGGAATTATATAAAGGATTATTCTTAGAGTACATAGGGGACATTATAATGGTGTCCATAATGGACATATGGTGCCCCCTATTGGAGGGGGTGTCGGTGGGCCCGTGCCCCCTCCAATAGGGAGGCACCATGTGTCCATTATGGACACTATTATGGTGCCCCTTATGTACACTAAGCACAAACCTTATATAAATTTGACTCAAGGATTCTACGTTTTCCATAGTGGTCATGGTTCCAATGTCTGATGCAAGAAATTGCTGGTTCGAATCTGTCCTCATGCAAAATTGATATATTAATTTTGCTCTCCAGTTAGAACCAATTTCATAGAACCAATCCGGTCCCGATTTCCACAAAAAACCACCGGTTTAAGGCAATAATGAACCGATTTGAACAATTCTTGACCGGTTCATTTGTAATTGGACCAAGTACTGTCCATCGGACCGGATCATTGTTCGGATCACCGGTTCTCGAGTTGAACCTACCAATTTGGTCCGATTTTAATAAACATGAGTACAACCGATGTTCGCAACGTTAGATAAAATGATTTAAAATAAGAAAAAGAAATTAAAATTTTCAATTTTAAAGTAATAAACATTAGTGCTTTGAGACCATGATAGTCTAAGGTTCCGTTGGGTATAACTTTTGAAAAGTTAAAATGAGTTTTTGAAACCTAAAAATAGTTTTTGAATTTGTTTGGTTTATTTTATGAAAGTAATTTTTCTAGTTAGAAGAGCTTTCAGATGATCCAATGTGATTTCCTCTAAAAGCATTTATGAAATAAGAAATATTTTTAAAAATTAGTTTTCAAACAAAAATTAAGGTAACTTTCTTTAAAATCTCATATAGAGAAAGTAAAAGAAAAAACTCAAAAGCCAAGTCAAATGGGCATTTACTGATCATTAATGACGAGACAATGACAGTTATTGGTCTTATCAATCGATGTTGGTGATTAGCATCTAGCACTGGTTGTTGATTGTTATCAATAGCGACCTCAAGAAGGTGCACAAGTGCTTAGAGTGGTTGTCGATGTTGATTATTTACAACTAGTAGCCTAGAATCGATGATCAAATATGCCCTTGTTTGGGCTCCATTTTAATAAAAATTGGGGGGAAATGAATTTTGAAATAGTGATTTTTTCGGAGAATGTGTGGTTAAAAAAATAAGTCATTGTTTAATAATTATTATTTCAAAACTCTTTTTTCTATATACTAATTTTCAACCGTACATTCACACAATAAAATATTCTACACGTAAACTCAAAACTTTTCCTTACTTTTCCACCACACATTCTTGAAAAAATTACTATTCAAAACTCTATTTTATCCAAATAATGATTGTTAAATATGGGCTAATGAAAAGTATTCGATTTACGTGTAATATTATTTTATGAAAGAATGTGTAATTGAAAATGAATTTTTGAAAAAATGAGGGCCAAACATAGACTGTATGTTGTTATCGGTGAGGGTTAACCATGTGCCGATGACTACAGTTGACTATTGTCAATAGGGGATATGGGAGGGATTTGTTGGCTAGCCATGCATATATTCAGGACCAACTGGCAGAGGTTCACATAGATGATGTGTTGTTAGAGGATATGGCTGATAATCTATGGTCAAATAAGGCTAATCTAGGGATGTCAACGAGTCGAGCCGAAACTCAAGAATAGTTCGGACTTTTTTTTACCGGGATATGTTGGCTAGCCATGGATATATTCAGGACCAATTGGCAGAGGTTGACATAGATGATGTGTTGTTAGAGGATATGGCTGATAATCTATGGTCAAATAAGGCTAATCTAAGGATGTCAACGAGTCGAGTCGAAACTCAAGAATGGTTCAGACTTTTTTTTACCCGAGCTTTTGGCTCGGGCCTTATCAAGTCGAGCCGACTCGTGTTTTTTTATATGTTAATAAAAAGAGCATACTGTCTCTGCGTGGCTGCATATATGCAATACAGGAAGCAGGCGCTGCATGTATTGCTATTGCTCGCAATACATGTTGCTGCTAAAAATTATATTTTTTCTCATTTTTTTAATTAGCTCACAAGACGAAAATGGCCCTTGACACGGGCTGGCTCTAGTTGGGGTTTGGGCAAGGGTTGGGACTCGAGCCGACGCTTCGAAATGGGACTTAGTAGAATCGAATCGATTCGAGCCAAATTGACACCCATATGCTAATCAAATGGAGAACTGCTATATGGCAAGCATATTAATTCAATCAAATGAATTTTAAATGTGCATGTATTAAACAAGCATGCTACATGCACAGTATAGGTTACGTTAAGTTTGACATTCTTCTATGTGGCAGCAATCTATACAATTAATTTTAAACACATTCATCCCATCAACTGGATTAAATTTCTTCCACGTTGAGGAATGTCAAACTCCTTATTAAGTTAGATGTATTATGTATTAAATTATCATCCTACATATTGCTCATGTAACCACACGTTGCTCTTGGAAAACACAAAATGTTTAGCCATTGTTTGACAATTATTAAAATAAAACTTTTTTTCAAATACATATTCTTACAATAAAATATTTTGTACGAAAATTCAATTTTTTTTCTACTTTTTAGCCACACATTCTCCAAAAAAATCACTATTTCAAAACATAATTTTTCCAAAAAGAAAAAAAAAAAACCTCTCTTTGATGATTGTCAAACGGGTGTTTATGTTGGTAAGCTTGATTAAAGGGTCGTTTGACAAAACTTTTGATAAACAATTTAGCATATTTTGATAAAAGTAGATGAAATTAATGTTTAAAAAGTTGATACAAATTGTATTTTAAAATTGAAGTTTGACTAATTGA
>CAIGRN010114587.1:0-19738 GCA_903798345.1 Fraxinus anomala
ATATTCTAAATCATCACTTGAAAATTACTCACCTTATAGTTTTGGAGGAAAAAAGTATTAATCAAGTTTACATAATCAACAATTGATAATAGACCTTCTTTTAAATTAATTAAACTTCTCTGGACCTCACCTCCATATCCTATTTCAATGATTGCAGTGCCAAGAGCACTCTCCCTTCTTCCTCCAATGAACACCATTTGACATTTACTGACACTACCTTTCAATGATAGTCCCTACCATCTCTTATTTCCCTAGCCAGTGGCAACAACAAATTCATCTAATAATCGATAGTGGGGTCATCGTTGGCACAAAATTAGTGAAAATAACGTACCGCTCATAACAGGGAGTGGAGGAGGTGGGGCGAGACGAAGCATTACAAATTGACAATGATAATGAAATGATGCTGTACCTATTATTTAGCATTTTAGTGTACATATTTTTGCCCGTGAAGAAATGAGACTCGTGAACTCACAAGTCAATTTGATGGTATTTTAAAGAGATGGTGCTTCTAAAATCATAGATTGACGATTCAAATGATAAAAACAATGGAATTGGTAGATTTTGCTACGGTCTGATTAGGAATTTTATATTGTGAGGTAACATAGTAATCAATTTTAAATTAAGAGTCAATCAATAAATGAATTTTGCAAATATTCAAAGTCCCAAATATTATGGGATGAGCTAGCTGTTGAGAATTTACTTAACATGAACATCGAAAATAAATAATTATTCAATTCCCATCAAAGATCTGCTTTGTGTTTAGATAGAAATTGTGATAGTAATTATTTCTTTGATAAATTCTACAAGCTCCTTTGTTTTTTCTTGAACTCGAATGATCACGATCTGCAATTCAAACTATCCAATTGTTTAGCTTCCAACGGTAATCTACACAGAGAACAATAATGACAACTATGATTTTTTTTTTCTTGTGCTAGCAAGAATAATGAATTTTTTTTTTTCAAACCTTAGCAGCCTATTAATATAAGCCCAAGCGGGCTTGGCCTGTCTCTTACACTTAACTCGATCCAATATTTAATTAATCAAATTAATTAAATCTGGTCAATAAATTAATTAATCAAATTACTTAATTCGAGCATATTAATAAGCAACCCAATTAATTAATTATCCAACAATTATCAATTAATTAATTGATAAATCTCGTTCTTCTAGTTCTCTTTTGTATATGACCCATTAAGTTCATAATAGATGATACCAACGACGTAAATTATTATTTTGATATAATCAAAAAGATAAATTAAAACATCCATTTTTAATTTATCACTAATTCACATTCGTCATCCCAAATTGACATCTAGCAATATGTCGAGCAATACATGTGACAAAAACGTCACGTAGCGTCACAAAATCAAACTTGTTCGTTACCGTAAAACTATAATCATTTCTTCAATATGATCCGATCAATTATGAGATATGGATATATGTCAATCTCAATTATCGATCATATCTTTTATCTCATTATTAAGTCAATATAAGTCGAAAACTCCCTTTTGATTTATGATTTCGCCTTGGCCAATGATTTCATTATCAATTTAACTGGATAAAATGTAGATCATAATTTTTTACTATCTAAGAGTGACGAATCCTCTATTGATCATTCACAATCTTCATATGATTTTTGATATATCCAAACAATGCCGTATTAGCGACCCTTGACAGAGTNTAAGTCAATGTAAGCCAAAAACTCAATTTCGACTTATGAGTTCACCTTGGCCAATGATTTCATTATCAACTTAACTGGATAAAATGTAGATCATAATTTTTTACTATCTAAGAGTGACGAATCCTCTATTGATCATTCACAATCTTCATATGATTTTTGATATATCCAAACAATGCCGTATTAGCGACCCTTGACAGAGTCACATCCAATATCATCATAGTATGACTGTCCTCATATAAAACACTATGATGACCTCAAGTCAAATAACCAATTCTACTACCGAACGTTAGAGATTAACAACTGACACTCAGAAAGTTATCCATGTGGAATCTCTCCAATGGATCTCCAATATTTTGTTCTATAACAAAATATTTACGTGTTCATTTAAGTGTTATTCTTTTTTTTTTAATTTTGACAATTTTTATTGTTATTAACATCTAACTTAACGGAACTAGATGGTAGGTGGTGGGGGATCGCACTTCAAATATGATACAGTGGTTCCCGTATCTCAATGGTTGTCTTCCGCACCCCCAGTTTCATATGGGGACATTTTCAGTCAATTTCAAAAGGTGAGGGGTATTGCACAACAGGTCTAAAAGGTTGGGGGAAGGGGTATTTTTTTCATTGTGCCAAACTGCCACATTAAAAGCTGCTTTTTTTTTTTTTTGAACTGTCAAAACCACGAGCTAGCCCCCCTAATATTTAAAACCATGTTCACAAGTATTAAGACTGATTTCGAAAAGTCACACTAATTACAATTATTAATTAGTTTATAATAAATCAAAATCAACTCAGCTATAATAAAAAATCAATTAGAAGCAAAAGACAAAGACAGCCAGTTATAAAATTATGGAATTTAACTTTTTTTTTTTTTTAAAAAAAAACATTGATTGCACAACAATACAAGCATCCTTATCTTACATGCATTTCCAATTAAAGCAGTCTGTAAGTGATGTTCATGATCAGAGACGTTGATCGGTGTTCCCTATCGCAAGGATGGGCACACAAAGGTGGAGAGCTAAGGTTAGTTTATACAAGATCAAGTTGTGCCATCAAACTGCCTTTTCTCAAGATATATTTCATTATTCCATCTCCTCTTTCTCCTTGTCTTTTTATTTCAATCCTTTCGGTTCCCCCATATCACGGGATCTTTGTTGAGTGAATACTTTAATCTAACCCCAAATTGCGGCTATATTTTAGAAAACAAAGGAAGATGACAATTTGACAGGAGAAAGAAAGGGGATCATAGAATGACAGATCCACCTCCTAGGACTGGTCGACAAAGATATATTTGTATATTACTTATCTGTCTTATGGGTCGATGAAAGGGCTCGACTGTTGTCCCTTTCTACAGAAAAAAAATGACATTCTATTTGATTGGAGAAGGCTCGAGGAAGCACAAGGTTGCACTTATCTGAAATCACAGAAATATCGACTCTGCATTTTGTACCATCAAATCAAACGGTAGAATTCTCCTGACCATATAAATACACAACTACTAAGCTGGTACCATAAAGAAAATGATGACAGAAGGGACAGATTTTGAACAGGTAAAACTAAGAACGTTTAGCAGTGAAGAGGTTCACAAGAAAGATAAAGAGCATCATTAATCAAGTTGGATGGACCATGAAATCAGTTATAACAAGCCAATAAATGTTTGTGCATACATACATCACATTGCCTTTCCTAAACCTATTTGCTACCACTCATACAATCATCAACGACAAATTTATTGGCCTCATTCTGATATCAAATCCCGGTGTTATACTAAAAATATCACATAAAATGATTGCAAGGTTCAATGAAGATCACAACCAATTCCCTCAATCCTAACTCTTTAATCAATGCATTGATGCCAATGCACATTTTCCAGAAAGGGAAGGGATTGAGTTAGGATCAGAATACGTAGCTGTGAACAAATTGAAGACATCCATTTAAGAGTTAAAGTAGAACTCAAGCAACACAACAAGCAAAGCAATGTGCAAAATTATTTGACTAAATAATAATGCAACAATCCATAAAAACTAGACATTATAGGTAGCAAAAAGACCCGATGACAGACTTTCACGTATAAAAAAAGCAGTCTACTCGAAACCATGTGCATGAATTATTCAACTATTTTACAGAGAATCTTGTTGGCAAGCATTCACAGTAACCATTGGCCATAAACCTGGGATCCAAACCCTGCTGAGACAGTAGAATATACAAAATGAAGGTTAAAATGACCACAATATACCTAAATGCTTGTGAAGGGAAAACTACGCAGAATTTACAGAATATGTGATATGTGCTCAAGACTACCCCATCATGCCGTATGTGTAAGATTGACGGCCCTATTCAGTCTGTCAAGAATACCACTAGCCTTTCTCTTGGCTCTGGAAGTACCACTTTGGGCAAGCTGAGAGATTGTACCATAAGTGCTCTCTTCCACCCTCATCTCCTTCCATTTAGATCGATCGCTATAACAAATGGTATAAAGGATCGCAATGCAATTCTCCTTGTTATGAGCACAAGAAGTATCTCGTATTATATGAAGCAAGCATGGAAAGGCCCCAAGCTCTCCAATTTCTTCGATAGCCTTCTGATTAGTCGAAAGCATAGCTAGGATGGACAGTAACTCATCAACATGCATTTCATTCATGATCTTTTTCAAGATCACTCTCACTGCACCATCTCGAACAGCCCTTGACTTATTTTCATGAATTATGCATAGATTAAAGATAGCTGAAGCAACATCCTTTATTGCTAAAGGGTGTCCCTCATCTAATAGATCAATGAGGGGTTTCAAGGCGCCTGATTTTCCAATGAGGGCCTTATTCGAGTCAAGAGCTGATAACGAGAAAAGGGTGGCAGCTGCATTGCTCCTTGTTTCGATTGTTCCAGATCTTAATGCATCCATAAGAAGTGGAAGAACAATTGGTGTTTCTACAACAAGCTTTTTATTGTTGTCATGAATAGAAAGATTCAAAAGTGTTGTTATTACATCTTCTTGCAGGTCTGGATGAACATCATTTCTTGACTTGCTTTGAGAGAGTGGAGAAAGCAACTGAGGTATGGCATCAAGAGATTCGCCAAAAAGTGCCCGGAACGATGGCATTTTTTTTGTCAACTGCCGCAACTCTTTTGCAGCTTCCTTTTGAGCAGATAATGTTGAAGACATTTTCCTAAGCAGAGAGAGGAAATGATCTCGATCTGCCTCAGTTGAGACATCCTCATCGGAATACTGGACAGCTTCCGGCGTTTCAATCCCATGATTCTTGCACCAATGTAATATCATTTCTCGAATCAAGTGGTTAGGTGTAAGATTAGTGTGAGAGAGTACTTGTTGCGTTCGAGGGCATGTCCTATTCCCAGCTTTCAACCATCTCTGAATAAATGGTCTATCATAAGTCTGCAAAATTGTTGAAAAATTGTTCATGATGCTGAGATAGAAACTTTTATAAGGGCTGCTTGGGAGTACTAGCATACCGGTTATGAGCATTTCTGAGTGGTTTTAATAGCGATTTTTAAAGCAGTCCAACCCATATTTGGAAATTTATTATCTACGAATTTTGAAATTTTTAAAAAAAAATAAAGTTACATATATAATATTTAGTAAAATTTTCAATTTATATCATCTCGTATGAAAATTTTTATTTATAAGTGATATTTACTTATATTTAATTTTTTTTCATATATGTTAATATTACTAAAATTTTATTTTAGTATTTTTTGGTTATAAATAAACTTTATAATCATAATGAAAACAAAAAAGGTATTTTCTCCTCAAAATGTAATGTTTTTAGTTTCCAGAAATCTTTAGAAGAAAAAACATTCCCTACAAACACCAAATTCAATTTGGAGTCATAATTCCGTAAACTAAAATATAATGTCATTTGCATAATCATCAATTCGACAACAACTGATAAAAATATTTCAAAAAGAAATCTAAACTGTGAAAATAAAATTACGAACCTGACCAGATGCAACAATAACCGGATCCCTCATGAGTTCCTTGGAGAGTGGGCACTTAAACTCCTCGGGAATTTTCTGTGAAACTGTATCCTGATGATGAGGATGAATCTTTGAAGAGGATAATGATTTTTTTACCTTCAATTCTTTCAAAGCACATAGCATTTGCTGGGCTCTATCAATCGTCCCTAAATTAACATCATCCTCATCCACAATTGCCTTCACCAACTTCTGCAATTCCCTCTTCAACTCCATGGCCTTGGCTACCATACTTGGATCCCCTTCAAATGCCCCACTCTTTGCCATTGCCCAAATTATCTCCCTTCTGATCCCTAATTATAAAAATCCTGATGAGTTTTTCCTTTCACTTTTTCTTTGAAATTGTTCGCGTTCGTTTGCATGACGAGGAAGCTTTTAGAGCTCTAGAGAATTAATTTTCACACGCTACAGACTGTAGAGCGTTAAATTGAGTGTCCGCATAGAAATTTCCTAGGTTTGAAATGATAATATGAGGGAGATGAGATGGGGATTGTGCATAATGAGTGTGGTGTGTTTTTAGGGGATCCAGTGAGAAATCCATGGCCGGACAGTTGGCAGCTACGCGGTGAAAAATGGAAGGCTTTGGTCAAGCGTTGTGTTAAGTGTAGGTGTTACGGAATCCATCGTGTGTGGAGGGGTCCATGTTTAGGAGTATGGACTACCAACTCTCTACCGTTGCGTCTCAAACCTTAGCATATTGTTTGGCCCGCACTTTTCCAAGGACATTTTCAATTATAAGTAATAAATTCTTCCATAAAATAAATTTACACATAAATTAAAAAAAAATTCTTATTTTTTAATTACACATTCTTCAAAAAATTTATTATTCTAAAACACATTTTTCTAAAAAAACGGAGCTCAAACAGGAGCTAAGTCTTTGGTCTCAACTTTTTAAAATATATTTTTCCTAAATTTTTTTTTTTAATTATATATTTTATAAGATTGACAAGAATCACAACTCAACATTTTAATTATAATTTCATCAAAATCTACTAAAAATAAAATAATTTATAGAGTAATACAATTCAAATAATCAAATAAAAGTGGATACTATGAAGTAGTTTACCATCAACAATGTGCCCATTTTATTATGTGTCCATTTTAAAGGAAAATGTGTGTTGTATATTATTAATTACAGATTCTTTCATAAATTGATGAGGTTGCAATAAATTGAATTAAAATTGTCAAAATTTCCCCTCCACTTAAAAGATTATGCTTATTAACGTGGGTTAGTGGCAAAAAGAAAGTGAGAGATTTTTTTTTATCTGTTGTTAAATAAATTTGTAAGTTGTGATGTGCATGTAACTCGTTCGTCTTTTAAAATGAATATATATATATATATATATAATCTCCATCTCCATCACATATTCTCTTGCTCTTCTGAAAGAAAAACTGGAAATAATCATCATAAAAAATTGGAAGCAATTAAGAACAAAAAAAAAAAAAAATAATAATAATAATAGAAAGTGTTGATTTTATTCCTACCATTTTGAAGAACTGCGTTTAACATTGAAGAAGACGTGTATATTTATAGTTTTTTAACATAAGAGAAGTTGGGAGAATGTTACTTTTTTATGACTTGCGTGACTACAAATTTATCCATACGTATTATACCATAGACATATCAAAAACTTGTTAATAAAATTAATGAAATAAAAATATAACTACTTTAAACCGCACTACTAGAAATTACGACTTCAACACTGTGTACTTCTGTCGCCAACGTATTTTCTCGTCCGTACATACTTAAAGTGAAAATTCCATTGATAATTTTTCATCGGAAATATAACCATTGGTGATTATCGATGTATTCACCTACACATACAAGTTCATCAAAAAATACTTATGAATTTCTATGGTAGCTATTAGCAACAGTTTTAACAAGGATTTAGTTCGATAAAGATTATCGAGAAAATTTTCACTTCTGTAAGAATGGTCGAGTATAAGAATGAACCTAGCAGGGAGAAAAAACCTAGTAAGAAAGTAAGTTGGATTATTCTTGAAATGTTTTTGTTTGTAATTAATTAACATCTGGCCGTATGTGTCAACAATGACCTAGCCCCTATTTGTTATAGATTAAAATTTATTTTTTAGTAGATTTCAATAAAAATTAATGAAATGAGTGATTAAAAAGTTGTGAATTTCATGAAATACGTGATTAAATTTAATTATTACCTTTAATTTTTTTATAAGATTTTAATCTATACCAAATAAGTACTTGATGTCAGTTTGCAATTCTACAATGATTGTAGTAGAAACATCCAAGACGTCTAATGAAACATGTCGATGGTATGAATTTTGAGTTATGCTACACGTATTTAATGTTTTATCGAATTGGCAAGTGGTGGCTCCCCAACATTAGGTACAAATAGAATTTTCCATGAATTTTATGTGTTTCCGAACACCTCGTCTAAGCCTCATATTTGGACTATTGTGGCAAGTGAATGTTGATGTTTTTGGTTCTCATTTACATTGTTTTACAAAATTAATAATAATAAAATGGTTGGACAATAGTAAATTTTATAATCATTTGAGTCGAGTAATTAATTGAACTAGACTGCACGAAAACTCACACACCAATCAACACATGTACGATAGTTTTTAAAGTAAATCAAAATTGGCACACACATTGGCCTATCCGATTGCCCCATGGTGATTTGAACCTTGACTTTCGAGATGAAAACGAGGCACTAAACCAACTTTATTCAAATTACATTTACTCAATCAAATATATGCAATGTGATCAATTCAAGGTAAAATTATATGATAGGCTTAATCAATAGTACTTATATCCTTATCCATCATGGAAAGTTTGAAAAAAAAAAATATTCTTAATGAATCATATTCAACCTTAATAGGTTATATTTTATATCATTCAAAAATCCCTTTGGAAAAGAGGAAGATTGAATAAACAAATTATCTTCAATCTTGAAAGAAAATATAAAGGAAAATCTTATCTTCACACTCCTCTTAATCACTTGACTTGACCTTAGGATTGGGAAATGAATCCCAATAAAAAAAAGACCCGTGACAAGTTGTGCCTTTATGAAAATCTATCTATAATTTCTTTATTATTCTTATAATGCTAGTATAGGCATTTATAAGAACCAATATATAAAATAAATGAAATAAACACAAATATTTACTAGTTAATATGAGGAAAAAATAAGAATATATGCTTAGCGCACGTTTCAGAGTTATCGATATTATAAATCTCACGAAATATATAAATAAAGAATGATTTTATTAATTATAAACAGGTGTCAAGCACGTGCTTAATGACTTCACATCATCTACTTGAGATAATTTTTTACTCTCGTGTCTAAGGTTTTCAGCAATTATCTTTCAAGATAGCACTAAATTTTAATGAAAAATTTTGGATTTATTTGAACTTAAAAATTGTTGAGCAGTTGGGCCATTTCATGTTTGCAGGTCCAGGATTTTTCTCCCGCACAAATGAATCAACATGCCAGGGAATAACTTTTGCTTATAAGCACATCTTGAACATACCTCCATACTACTTCAATTTAAGCATGCGTGCTTTCAGAAGGCTTTTTCTTTTTCTTTTTCTTTTTTGAAAAAAAAGAAAAAAAAATCTTATCAACAACATAGTAAGTTAACTTTTTGTTATTTAATTGGTCGAATTTCATTTTTAACCATACATTTTAATAGAATTACAAGTATTATCCATCACTTTTTTATATTCTTCCAAATGGAGGCTAAGTGATGAGTCTTTTTATAGGAAATGAACTTTCTTTGTGCTAGTGTTCAAGACTAATATTTCAAAGGTTTCATGTGTTCTTCATTACCTGCGATATAAGACGTGCTATATATATAACATCAACCATATGCATTAATTTCTTGTGCATTTCTTCAAAATAAATATATATAGCTTTTGCATAATTTTCTTTGAATTTAACTCGTGTTCATAAAGATCGTCATTCACTCAAACGAACATGTTGGTATCAAGAAGTGACGTGATGCCTTTCGATTCAACTTAAAGGAAAATTCAAGAGCTGAAGAAGTGACGAAGTCAAAATTTGAGGTTCATTTGAATTCAAGGGGAGGCATGCAAATGTAAAATGTATTAATAAGAGAGAATTTCATTCTCAATGCCCCACGAGAAATGGTTTCCCTTTTTTAGGGGAAGAATTACAATTATCAATCGTCTTAATCATTCCTTGTTACAGTATTCAATCTCGATCCATGTATCACTTGTCACATCAAGTTTTCAATCTCGATCCATGTATCATTTGTCACATCAATCATTTTTATTGGTGGATTAGAGCGGTGTTGGTGGCGTAATGATTACTTAGATGGTAGATTTGCCACCTATTTCACTAGTTTGCATGGTTTGAATACAAAAAATTTTTGCCCTTGAATTATTGCTGCTCAATTGAATCATGCTACATGTACAACACTGATTGATTCTATTTGATATCATCATATTCATCTATTTTTAAAAACTATTTTCTATATCACACGCTAGGATTTTGCAACACATGATTGTCAACCACTGTTATACACTTAAATTTATTCCTACTCAATTAGAGTTAAATATCATTCTTTTAAGTATTTAATTTGCTGAACCCATGAGTTAAGCTTTGTCGTAGTAAAGAGTCAAACTCAGGTCATCTGGAGTGCATGATTGAACTTGTTTGATTTTTGAGTTGGCAAGTGGTGGTTGACGCGACAGATGGACCATGGTCGAGTGGCCCTTCATCCAACGTTGGAGGTAGGAGGCCAACAAAACCTCTCGTCTAGAATCTCATGCGAAATTTTCATCTCACACGGCTCTTCCTTGTGAGTACAATTATGTGCTTCACGTACCAGAGTGTAAGTTACTTGTAGCGGAACAAATATGGACCGTGGATGAGCCGCCGGGTTATGAAAAGGTCAAATATATCAAAGGCAATGGGGCCACCACGTGAATACAATCCATCCGATTCCTCACTTATTCCTTCATTCAAATATTTTTTTCTTTTTTAAGTCCCACTATTCCTGTCCCAATAATCAAAGAAACCTATAGAAAAGAATATCTACCATGACCCGTGAAAAAATTCGCACAATCAACAGTCAAAATCCAACCACGAAGTGAACATGTGATTGAAGAATTCTTAAACTATAAACCCTTAGCTTTCTTTGATATTAATTTACTGACTCGAAATATTGAAGCCAATGGATTCAGCATCTGGGGTGGGAGTGGAGGGTCCTTCTTCGACAGCAACAAACAGTGGAGGCGCCTCCGAGGGTGTTGGCTGCGGATCAACGGCTGCGCCACCGAATCGCTACGATTCCCAGAAGCGGCGGGACTGGAACACTTTCCTAAAGTATCTGAAGAACCAAAAACCACCGTTGACACTGACCCAATGCAGCGGAGCTAATGTAATCCAGTTCTTGAAATACCTAGACCAGTTTGGGAAAACTAAGGTGCATGTGGTAGGGTGCCCTTATTTTGGGCAGCCCAACCCTCAAGAACCTTGCGTATGCCCTTTGAAACAGGCTTGGGGCAGCCTGGATGCCCTCATCGGACGACTTAGAGCAGCCTATGAAGAGAACGGAGGGAGTCCTGAATCCAACCCTTTTGCAGTCAAAGCTGTGAGAACATATCTTGCGGAAGTGAGGGAAAGTCAGGCGAATGCTAGAGGAATATCCTATAAGAAAAAGAAGCGAAAAAGGTCCACTGCCACTGCCGCCACCTCCATGGCTGGTGGCGTTAGTTATACTAGTAGTGTCGGTGGGAGTGGTGATGGTACTAACATAATTTCAACTACTACAACGACATATTACAAAATTAATTAATTACGGTATTCTCAATGTTTGTATAAATTTTATGTTTCTCCTGTTTGTATGTCATTAAGCTTTTAAATAAAATCGTTGGACTAAATTGTGGGGTTTAAATGGAGGAGACACGCTTACTAGCAAAATCACTTTTGTAACTATGGTTCGTTTAGGCTCATATTTGACTAATGTTTATAATCAGTCAAATCACTTTTTATTTACATATATCTTAAGGTTCGTAAAACTTAAAAATATAATCACTTATGTAGTTATTCATTATTTATTTCTATTTATTTATAATTTACCCTATTATAAACAACCCCAACCACACATTAAGTGTCGACAATGCACACCCCGCTGCTCCCGTTGTCCGAAACCTGAGATGATGCATCCATGGATCTCTTTCATGTACGATTTTGAATTTAAAATAGCATTTATTTCTTAATTTCCAAGACTTGGCTATGGAGAATATTGATATAAATCCCATTAAAACATATAAATTGAATTCCCCAATATTTAATTAATACTAATGATTAATATAATAAATAATAGTACGTTGTCATAATGATGAAAAATTTCATTGGCCAGCTTATCAATTCAGAATGGTTGATTAGTTGTGTTGATACCATCAACTTTAATAGAACCGCACGCAATATTTAAAAACTAATAAGCCGTAAAGATATAGCCAACTTAACAAGCTCCAATAAAAAGACAGAGAAATTAATTTTCCTTTGATAGTTGTTGGTGGCGGAGGGAGGTGGAGTTAGTGAATTTGAAATTTTTTATTTTTTTTATTCTTAATATATTATAACATGTATTTTTAATTTTTTTTCTATAATTAAATTAAGCCCAATGAGAGCCGATCCTGTGATTTTTGAGGCCCGAGGCGAACTCCCAAAATTGGGCCTCCCCAAATCAACATAAATGTAAAATTCAACAGTGTATCATGAAATATATTGTTAACTTAACACTAAACAATAGAACTACAAACAAATATAAAGAACAAAAGATTTATATTATAAAGTAACAAAATCGACAAGAGTTCAAACAATCAGTTAAATACGATTTGTCTCGCTATTTTAGCGGCAAAAATATTAATCAAATCTGAATAATTTAACTGTTCAACCATATCTTTCTCTATTGATAATATAGTCAATTCATTCAATCTTTCTCTGTGACCATAGATGACGACCTTCAATTTGTGTCCGGAAATCTCGTTTGTACTGCCGTTAATTTTGTCAACATGATNTTTCTCTATTGATAATATAGTCAATTCATTCAATCTTTCTCTGTGACCATAGATGACGACCTTCAATTTGTGTCCGGAAATCTCGTTTGTACTGCCGTTAATTTTGTCAACATGATGGAACTCCGTCGGGGCTGGAGCTAAATTTTTATTTTAGGGAGGTGATTTGATATTTTAGGGAGTCCTAACTGCATGCTTAATTTAAAGAATGTAATTTAACAGAATAATTATGACATATAATTAATTTATTAACGCAAAACCTGATTTTTGCAATTTTAAAACTTGATACCTAAATATTTTTTATTAAAATTCGATTAATGATGTAATCGATAATGTTTGCAACCTATAAAAATAGAATGAAATTTAGAACAAATATTGAATGATATTATATTTAACGCTTCTCTCTCTAATTTAAATCCGTACAATCTTGCTAAAATTTATATTTCCTTATACGAGGGATTCTAAAAATATCAACATTTTTCCTTCCACTGGACTTGATCTTATTTTCCTAAAATGTAACCTCGTGACTTATGTGATATGACATTTGAAATGGTTGTGACTTCTGATTATTTACTTGTAATCACACATTCATCTACTTTATATTTGTTGCACAAGTGCGTCGTGTAACTTCTATCCACGTTTCGGATCATAAAAATTAAATGTGCAACGTGGAGATAAATGGATAGTGATTTATCATATTCAATGGTACAATGATGTTGTTAATGATTAGGTGAATTTATTGCGATTTGGCAGCTTTCTATTGTGACAAGTAATTGAAATTGTGACTTGAATTTTGAAATTTTGGCTACGGAATTCGGATGATTGCAATTGCATCATGATTAATTTGATTAGGAATTGAATTTGGCCAATTATGAATTATGCTAATCAGGATCTCTAAGATATAACTATTAAAAATTTTGAATTTTTTAATTCAATTATTTATATAATACCTGATTTTTTATTATAAAAGATAAATATAGGGCTATGCCTAATTTTCTCTAATTTTTATTATTATTATTTTTTTTTGGGTGGCCACCCCCACCATTTATACTATACTATAACACTATTAAGCCCCTTTTTGAGTTTCGTTCTTGCAAAAATTCATTTTTTCAAAATTCATTTTCAATTACTCATTTTTCAATAAAATAATATTACACGTAAATCAATAATTATTTCTTATTTTTTAACCACGCATTATTTAAAAAATTATTATTTCAAAATACATTTTCTTTTTCAAAATGAGGCTCAAATAAGGGCTAAAGGTCGGCACCAAAACTTGCTACCATCTATGCCACCTCAAAATCCTAAATAACATCACCAATAAATATGCATCAACACATCACCACCAACGCTTGTCATTAACCGCTAAAAAATCAGTTGCCCCAATCACGAACCATCGCAAAGTTGTTAAGGAATAAAATTTAACATCGAACAAAAAATGATGAAAATAAAGCAAATTTGGCTTAATTATCCCTAATTCCTTCCCACTACAACAATCTCATATCATGTTTAAGTATACTAAGACGAAGAACTGGAAATAGCAAAATTTGATCCTAACATACTTGCTCATTTGTTTTGATTCTGACCGTTCATATTTGAGACCTTGAGACGATAAATATCATATTTATTTAGAAATAATAAACTATTCACCGTTAGCTGAAATTTTCCCAAACAATAGATGTGCCAGTCCAGAACATTCGAATTGTGATTGAATCAGTAATTACCAACCGACTTACTCCAATCAGACGCCGCCACCTGATTGTTTCTAGATTAGTATGAGAAAAGTCTAATAATGACAACATGATGACGAAAGGCCATACGTTAGCCCGCCTCCACACGCTTCCTCTCCCGGTCAGCCCAACCTATATATCTAACGTTTGCCATCCTTCTGTATTCATTTTCCAACTTGAAACAATTCATAAACCTCGCAATGGGAAGAAGTAAAGTCTCGAAACACAGATCAATTCATGTTCTCTTTTGTTTATTTAATCGATATTTCATGTTTTTTGTGATTTCTTCACAGGACCTGCAAGGTGTTACCGCCAAATCAAGAATAAGCCGTACCCAAAATCCCGGTTCTGTCGTGGTGTGCCAGATCCCAAGATCAGGATCTATGACGTGGGTATGAAGAAGAAGGGAGTCGATGAATTCCCATACTGTGTGCACTTGGTCAGTTGGGAGAAGGAGAACGTGTCGAGTGAGGCACTTGAAGCTGCTCGTATTGCTTGCAACAAGTACATGACCAAGTACGCAGGAAAGGATACTTTCCACCTGAGGGTCAGGGTCCACCCTTACCATGTCTTGCGTATCAACAAGATGTTGTCTTGTGCTGGAGCCGATAGGCTCCAAACAGGTATGAGAGGTGCTTTTGGTAAGCCCCTTGGTACTTGTGCTCGTGTTTCTATTGGCCAGGTTCTTCTCTCCGTCCGCTGCAAAGATGCCAACAGCCACCATGCTGAGGAGGCACTGCGCCGTGCAAAATTTAAGTTCCCTGGTCGTCAAAAGATCATAGTTAGCAAGAAGTGGTAATTTCTATTTTTTGAATACATCTCCCTCGATTTGCATATGTGCGTGTTTATAAATTCTGCTGTTACATCTTTAATTTCAGGGGGTTCACTAAATTCAGCCGCGTTGACTATGTGAAGTGGAAATCTGAGAACAGGATTGTGGCTGATGGTGTCAATGCCAAGGTTAGTTTATACCTGTAATATGCCCTCTTGCTGAACTTCAAAGTTATATGTATTGCTCGTGTTCTTTGACTTATAGATTATAACATGAGAAACTTGTTGGGATATGCAGCTTCTAGGATGTCATGGGCCCTTGGCTAATCGTCAACCAGGAAGAGCATTTTTACAGTCGAGCACAAATGCTTAGAATACTCGAGTGATCGGCTGGATATTCTGTAAATTTAATGTTGTATTTTTACGCTTGGACTATATTGAGAGTTGATGTTCATGTTCACCTTAATATAATTGTGACATCGTACGCTGGTCGGATCCATTTTAATATTTGTACCTTAATGTTATTGGAGCTTTGCTTTATTAGTACTTCTGTTATGAAAATTCGTGGAGATTTGGTCTTGAAAGGAAAAGTTAATTGTTCTCTATCGTCTCTACAATCTCTGTTGTTCAAATTGCCTTGGGATGGTTTCATGTTGTTTGGTTGGAGTCGGAAAAGAGCTCCGTTACTTTAATCACGAAAATGATCTACATCCACTTTCTAGTGGCTGTTATCGTTAGGATGATCACAATTTCTATATGAATTCAATAGAGGATTGGTAAATTCCATCTAGTTTAAGTTTTGAGCAATTTACATTATTCTCTCTCAAGATATTGACAATAAAATAGATCTATTTTTTCCTTTACAGAAATTGACCCTCTAGCATAAGTTTTACAAAGTGATTTTAATTTTACCATATTTGTGAATTTGATTTCTCATTAAGAAAACTAACAAATTAAACATCCAACTGGTTTGGATAAAAAATAAGTATTTAGTAAACAAGTTTCGATTAAACGTGTGAAAAAATGATAAAAAGTTACAAAAAATTTGCTATATGTACAATCATCCATGACGGCTTTGTTGCCAATGTGGTGTGTTGACAAAAAGTTCTCCCGTAGAGAATTTGACACAATCTCACATGCTCTTCAAAGGAAAAAGCATTCTCACTCTTGAGAAACTTGATATCAAATTCGAAGACTCTTTAACATCAACACGTAAAAATCACAGTAATTTTAGGGAAACCATGCGGGAAAATGCAGAATCTAATAGAATTAAGTCATAACGAATCTAATTCTTTATTCAAGATGAGCAAAAAGAAAAAAGAGCAATATTCAGAAAATTTTAGCATAGCCACACAGATTTCATTCGGGTGATTTAACACAATATAGAGGTCACAAAAGTTGATATCTGCAAATTAACATTTAAATGCTGGAGTTCAATAACTGCAGCTGCAGGGAAGATAAGTCGGCTTATTGGTGGGTAAAACTAGATAAAATATGAAACTTCTGAGTCCATCGACTTCAGTATCTGTGCTCCATCTTCTCCTTTTCCAGATACCACTGCACGTAGCTACACGCATAAACAAGATTTAGACGCAATCAAATTATCGATTTAGTAGCCTAAGCAGAAAGCAGCAGATATATATCCATCCTAAATTTAGTCACAAACTAAAGGCATTCCTGGAATCGAAGTTCACGTGACTTGGCCAATCCCCATAGACGAAATTATCACTAATGGGATAAGTAAGCTAGTTTTTATTTAATTTAGCAGAAAAACCTAATAATCGTATAATGTACAGTAATGTGTTAAAAGCTACTAGTAAACAGAGACAGAGACCTAGGATTGCATTGAAGAGTTTAGTCGGCACGTTCAATATACACTATCACTTACAAGAACAAGCGGCAACAAAGAGGAGAACTATTACATCTTATTGTGCTATCAGATATAGCGAAGAAAATGTTAATGACCACAATCCAATATGTGATGAAAAGGGTGCTATTTGAGGAAGAGAAAGGTTTATTAGTTATAGAAATTGCATTAGTCAATACATAATTAAAAGAAATTGTCCAAAAAAGAGAGAAGATAAATGGAAAAAAATACTTACCACGTGGATAATGAGAACATTATTCTTTTATTTAACTTCATTTCACAAAATCATTACAAATTTCTAACAAGTTTTCATACACCTAGAAATGTGATTCCACATATGAGAGAGATGAAATGTGTGACTAGACGCAGAATGAAGAAATTTCATGTTAATGTGAACTGCTGTTGGATTAACAACCCAACACACTCACGCAGAAAGAGAGAGAGAGAGAGAGAGAGAGAGAGAGAGAGAGAGCACTATACTTCCCCGAGGCCACCTGTGTATAATCTTTGGGAAAATAAACAGGTTTACTCCCCTAAACTAAAAGAAAAGAATGGATCTAGATTATCCTCACTTTCCTGCTGTTTTGAAGGGGTCTTCACTGCAAAAAAAGGGGGAAGGAGTTAACTAAAAATCTAAGCCGTTGATGGGAAGTTCATCTGAATCCAACCCTCATTTCTTTTTCTACCCAGATGATCGTTCGCCAGAATTGTCAGCCAATTGAGACCATGAGCAACTATAAAAAGAAATGCTCAAAATCCCAAAAACCTCACACCAGTAAAATCAATTTTTCTGTCCATGATTTTATCATTTTAAACCCATCTAGAGAGATTCTCAGTCGAAGATTTTTTTTTCCCAAATACAAGAGTTGCTAAGGTGAATTTACAAGCCCTGCAGCACATTGTGCCTCCATTTCACATAATAATTTGCATTTGCATGCCACCATATTCTCAGCATGGTGTATAGGAACATGCTTTCACTTCCATGAGCCCTACAAGTTTTCATCTCAAGGTAGAACATATATTTTAGGTTGAAGTCAACATAAAGCATGTAACATCGGTGACTCTCTATGCTTCCACCCCTTCTCGTGTCACTTACATGTTTTCTCCTAAGCCTGTTATAAAGGTAATTAATAATCAATGAGTTGCCTAGAGTTTCCTCGAGGTCGCCCCCTGCTTTTTGTACTGCTTTCAACCAGATATTTGGAATTGATAGATATTGCAGTCCTACTGAGATTTGGCAGAATTAGTCTGGTGGAAAGGACACAACAGTGCCTCTTTTTGAGCTTTACAAGAGACACCAAGTATCACAAGGACTTAAAATGTTATGCGGCTGAAACTTGAAAATGAGATGCCCATCTTATGGATGAAGGCAACAAAGCAGGCACCATAGGGAAACTTTTTACTTAGAGCATTTATCATAACCCAGATCAATATTAAACCAGTTTGCCTTCTAAATTTAAATAACAACAACTGCACCTTGAGCCATATTATCATAACACTTTGTTTTCTAGGATTTTTCTGAGAGGCCATATATTAAATTGATAAGTTACCAGTTAACTTGCCATCAATGATATCAACCATCTAAATTGCCAACAAAAATCATTATTGCAAATACAAGCTGACCAAACCAATAATTAATAAATAAAACTTCTTGAGTTTACAATCATAATTGTAGACGACTTTTCCACATAGAAATCAAACGTAATATAGTTCTAATGACTGCCCTGGGTCCGATCATCAATTAAAATGAAAATAATTACACAAATTTTCTAGCTATATCCTTTGTTTTACCACAAATCCAACAGAACATATTAAAATAAATAAGATAAAAATACATCTAATAAAACTCAAATCTGATGTAAATAAAGATACTAATATATGTAAATACGTAATATATTATATATTACTCACGAGTATGTTCCGACGAGGGGGCTGAGGAGAAGGGTGGCACTGATCCAATTCTCGGAGATCTTGTGGTGGATCTTACCAGGCAAATCCTTCCAGAGGCCCGGCATCACCTTCTGCTGAAACGGAGACAAGGCGTAAACTACCGCCTTCATTCTCACCGGCTGCTTCCCCATCACTCTCTCTCTCTCTCTCTGCTCTCTAGAATGGACGGTAGGGTTTCGTTGAAGAAAATACAGAAAATGCAAATGGCGGATAACGATGAAGATTGAAGAGAGATTTCAATCTGTAATGTTGAAGTTTTGGGCCGAAGAATTTCCTGGAGAGCCCACTAGTCCAATGGGCTCCAGCAAAAGTCAAAACTACTCTATTTGGAAAGCTAAAAATACCCTCTTATATAATTTTTTTTTTCAAAATACTTCATTCCCATTAAAAATAAGTATTTTACATTTGTATTTTTTTTTTTTGTCGTTTTGAATATACCTCATCATATTTCATTAAAAACTAACGTTATTTACTTATTATAGGTTAGAGTAACATGTGTTAATGTATTACTTATAGAGTATCGCTAAAATAAATCAGTTTTTTTGGAAAAAAAAAAATGTTTCACACGAGTAATATGTTTTTGTTATGTTCCACATGAGTAATACGTTATGTTACCATATATTATTTTTTATTAAAAAATTTATTGTTGCTATTGTCACAACCTACTCAATTTCTTTCGAATAAACAAAAAGTTGTTACTTGTAAGGTAATATATGTGTTAC
>CAIGRN010114604.1:0-21795 GCA_903798345.1 Fraxinus anomala
AATTCCACCATGTTCATCAATGTTATCCTACAAAACATAATTTATATTAAATTAAGCCATATTTCGATATATTTACTAATAATTGCCCATATTTTGTGCCCTAAATAAGTTTCTAAAACGCACTTATCAAATCCCCAAAATTTGAACAATTGTTTGTCCTCAAACAAACTGTAACTTAATTCCAAACATGGTTTGACAACTGTCGTATCTCAGGATTGAAATTTAACTATCAACTTAATGAATAGTTTCAACATTACAAAATCAGATCAACATCTATCGGTTACATACAAAACTCGATGTGTGTGGGTGTAAACTCTTGTAAACATATCAAGCTCATGATTGGTTCAATTCCCGACCCATAGTAGTCAAATATTTCCTTTCTCTCTCTAGAGATACACATTCCCCAAACTTATTCTTTTCACTCAATTTTTCCAGGGTGTATTCTAAATTGAACTTGTTTAGTTCTATTCATTACTCCCTCTCAATTTGGATGGATCTTACTATCACAAGTTCACACTTCAAAATTTGAATGTGGATTATTCTGTTGATATTGCCCCCATTGTGCAAAATCTATTTGTTCCATACCTTGTGCCATAATAGGATAATCGGCTATATTATGATCTACCTCACACTCTTCGCAACTTGTCTTTTTAGCTTGTGGTGCATTGGCTGTCTGTGATATACTTTCCACCTTATCAGATAATGAGTCTATCTTCGCAGATAAAGTTGAGTAAGCATCCATCTCGTATACACCCGACACTTTCTTTTGAACCACTCACTCAGAAGCCCACATGGCTGAAGTTGTAGCCACTGTCTCGAATAACTTCAAAGCTTCGTCAATTATCTTTGTAGATAAGGAGTCGTTAGACGAATAATACACCATGCTTTTGAATGATGGAAGCAATTCCGCATAAAAATATTGGACATGGAGTCCTTTGCTAATACCGTGATGATGACACTTTCGTAGCATGGTCTTGAACCTGTTATAATCTTCATCAAAAGTTTCTGATTTACTTTGGCGGAAGATAGATATATCATGCTTCAATTTTTCTATCTTGGCTGGTGGGAAGAATTTTGTGCAAAAATTTTAGGCTAGATCATTCCACATACTGATACTGACGATGGGTTGAGAATCTAACCACTCAAGTGCTTTATCATGTAAAATGTGTGGAAACAACTTCAGTCTAATAGCATCATCTGAAATGCCCCGATATAAAAAATGTTGATATATCTTCAAGAATCGAGAGAGTGTGTATGAGGATTTTCTTCAGCTCTGCCATTAAACTGATGTCCATTGTGGAATAAATGTATAATGTTGTTCTTCAGCTAGAAATTAGGCTACCTAAACGGAGGGTAGACGATGCTGGATTGACTCTGAATACTTTGCGGTGTCATAAAACCCCCCAACCAACATGTTTTTATCATCAACAATTTCCTCTTCATTGACTTGAACCACTTGTTCGTTTTCCGCGTTAACCATTTGTTGTACTGTCTTGCTTTTCTTTTACGATGGAATGTGTGTTCGATTTCTGGATCAGCTGGAATCAAGTCACCGTCAAGCGATCTTCGCATACAAGAGCTAAAAGAAAGACAATAGAAGCACTTAGATAACTAAAGTAAAATGAAATAAATAAAAAAAATGTTCGATTAATTAGTGTCGAGGTAAATAAAATCAAACTAAACTTAATCTCCGGCAATGACGCCAAAAACTTGTTTTTGTTAACAAGTAATAAAGTGAATTTTGAGTTCAAGTATCATCCCACGGTGTTAGTTCAATTGTAAATATTGCGACTTTAACCAAAACAAGAGTAATATGGTGTATTGTTTGAGACAAAATTATGAATAAATTAATATACTTATGCAATTATAGTAAATTAATTAAACTAAATGCAAATTATTCTAAATGCGGATTAATGTGTTCAATAAATAACAAACGTACTAGGATCATGAATTTCCATGCAATAATTAGTTTTAACCCTAATTTTACACATTGACAATACGATTGAATTTTGACGAATCAATATTCCTATTTTATTTAACAATCTCTCTCGAGTAATGTAAAACCTACTCTTATATATGACCCGACTATATTTTTATGACGGATGCAAACATACAAGAGCGCATGAATTTTTATAAACACTTACAGATTCACTTAGAGTATAGCAATATATTTCTACCTTCTATCGAACCATATGACAATTTATATATGTTGAACATATTTTTCTTTTTTTGAATGCATAAAATAGGCCACCACATTTACACAATTATCGTGTACTATAATTGTAGAGAAAAGAAAATCATATAAATCATTCAATATCCAAAAACGAGTTTTTAGTGTCAATTATGTAAAACTAAAGATTAAAAATTCATATTACACAGTTCATCATTCCCCTAGTACAATGAAAACTAGTCTAATATATTATGAAAAAGAAAACAAAAGAAATATTGAAGAATCGATATCACCCAAATAAAGTTTGAATTGAATCTTCGAGTTTCGAATCGATTTTCGTGTTTCTTGCCTTCTTTTATTCTCCCAAAATTTCTTAGAATGTGTTGTAATGCGTGGTAAACACTTCTGGATGACCCTATGTCTTTAAAAGACACCCCAACATTTGTTTTCATAAGAGTTAGAATCATATAAGGAAATTAACATTTTTTTTATCTAAAAATGTACTATGCTATAGCATAGATCAATGAAGCCCGGCCCTGAAATTCTCTGAAGCTAACCATACGACTGCATGGAATTTTACACTATGCGACCGCATCGTGTAGATTAAAATCCAAATGTTGCGTTTTTGTCCTCAAATTCCATTTTCTCGTTTCTTGACTTCTTTTCTCGCTTCTTCTTTTTCCAACACTTCATTCCTTCGCTCAATTGGTTTTTTGACTCTTTCACATCTTTATTTATTCTTCCGGGTCATCTTTCAGTTATTTGCACTTTGGTCACCGAACTTTTATTTTCTTCCATTTTAGTCATTCTTCGCTCCTTTTTTCCTATATTCCACTACGTTTATCAATTTTATCCTACAAACATAACTTATATAGACTTAAAACCATATTTCGATATATTTACCAATAATTGTCCATATTTTGTGACCTAAATAAGTGTATAAAACGTACTTATCACATCCCCCAAATTTGAACAATTGTTTGTTCTGAAACAAATTGTAGCTTAATTCCAAACAAAACATGGTATAATAACCTGCCATGTCTCAGGATTGAAATTCAGTAATCACATAATGAATAGCTTCAACAGTGCAAAATCAAATCAATCTCCACCTGTTATATAGATAACTCGACGTATGTAAACTCAAGTAAACATATCAAGCTCATGATTGGCTCAACTTCTGACCCATAGTAGTCAAATATTTCATATATTCTCTTGAGAGATACACACCCCCAATCTTATTCTTTTCACTCAATTTTCTCAGGGTGGATCCTAAGTTGAACTTATTTAATTATACTCCTTACCATCTCTTAGTTTGGATGGATCTTACTATCACAAGTTTACACTTCAACAAATCGAAATTCTCTTAATTTTTTACAGCTTCAACATTTAAAACTAAACTAAGTTACTTGCCTCGTATCAAATGTATAGTTTTATCAATCAATTGTTTTGGGGGCTTAATCAATGTAATTGTGCTTTTTCTCAACTATTATTATTTTTTTCAAACAACTTCTCATTTGTCTTCTATATAACCCATGTAGCGAGATTTATGCCAATAACTCTTAAGTCAGATGACCATAGGGCACCCGAGTTTTAAACTTTTACAAGCTTATTCACTCAAGTTATACATGCTCGAAAAGATGATTGTATTTACACATAGACTAGTTCTATGCCCATTTTCTTTTAGACAGTCAACCTCTAAAATCAACCCATAACTTAAGACTTTCACATCATCTTTATCTCATTGATTTTAGACAATTCACACAAGATAATTTCATGTACGGAACCCCCTAATAATTTCAATGTGCCCTTGTAATAGCTCAACCACTTCCAAATTACTCTATAAATGGATTATGAATTAATACAATAGTGGTTATTTGGGTTTAACTTACCATGTTCATTTCTTCTCTAAGTAATGAGCGAAATCACCAATTTTAATGTGTAAAACATGGGTGTCGTGCATAAAAAATGGTAAGTTTCACATAAACAAATATTGACTAATCTAATCATGTAATATTTCCAGCATTTATAATACATACTTATTCCAATATTCAACGTCATTGCTGAAAAGGTCATCAAACTCACATAAGCACACAAAACAATAAGCAAATACTAGAAAATAAATAAAAACTACTAAAATTTTTTTTTCACGAACAATTACACAAAAAATAATAAATTATATAAAAATATTGATGAATGACCAAGGTGTCATGAAAGTTCTGCCACCCCCAAACTTATACAAAACATTGTCCTCAATGTATATCAATTTTAGTGAAATGTAGAAGTTTAGGTCAAAAACAAAATTAGATACCAAAATAAAAGTGATGAATACTCCCCTGATCAATATAGATGTGACAGTGAAAATAGTGGAGGGAAAGTAGAGCCAAATGTGCCATCTGCTGAAGGTGGAGGCAGTCGTGCAAGAATCTGTCTCATCAACTCGGACTATTGGGCGAGCTCGGTCTGTAAGCCCCTCATCATGCCAAAACCCTCGTCAAGCTGCCCCTACATACCCTGAAGTAGTGTCAATTGCTCCTGAACCTTAGTCTTAATGTTGTCTAATTGGTCCTATATCTCAGTAGCCTTCAGTTTATACCATCAACTCTGCCCATGTAGTACTCAACTGCCCATTTAAGATCTTGACCTCTCTCATTATAGCCAAAGACTCCCTATAGGTAGTAGCCGTAAAATTCCTAGTGGTCAACATAATACTTCGTATTGTCTGGATATCTGTACCCATGGCTCCAACAGCCCATTAAAGACTTTGAATATTTTGACTAAAACTGGTCATAGTAGCAAATATCTATCTCAAAAACTGTGTATCGACATCTCTAGGTGGTGGAGGAGCCTAAGGAATCTCAACATCGTCGGCAGCCTGACCTTGCTCAGTTGGCTGTTGTCTAAGATGCTCCATCTCTAACCGCTCTCTATGCTTCTCCTGAGCTCTTTCTTGAACCTTAAATGTAGTGCGCTTAATAAAAGCACTGGTCTCTCTTGAACTTTCCCATATGTGATATTCATGCCTGAGCTCTTGCAAATCCCACTAATCATGCTCAAGAATATCAAAGAATGGTGGCGGTCCCTCTAAAACCCCTGATAGTGAATCTGCTAATAGATGAACGTCATCAAGTCAATCTTGTGACCTCTCACCAAGTGGTAGATGAATCCAACCTTGGGATCATTAAATGTGGTCCGATGTGTTGTAGTTCAATATTGTGGCACATGAATAGCCACGGGATAGCTATTGAAGGCATAAGCTCAATCTGATGTCACTCACGAGTTTCTAGTGGCCAAGTGTTCTCTCGCCGAAGTAAAACATCCCCGACCTCATTCCAATGGAAGTCACCTAGAATTGGGACAACATTGTCACATATTAGCTGATAACACTCATGACCTTGGGTGGGAACATAATCCACCCATCTCTCACCCATATCTGATGTAAATGCTCGGATCCAGGGATGTCTATCTTACTATTGAAGTTGTCGTAGAATTCCCGAACAAGTCCTTCGTATACTGGGTATAATCTCTCCAACATTTTTTTCCATCCACAATTCTACACTAAGGTAACAATCTCAAACCCTTGGAAGTCCTCTAGTTTAACTGACCGCTCTGCAAATAATGCCCAATGGCTAATGATATCGGAGTATCTAGACATAGACTCTTGATTCAAAAACCTTCTTATACCTCCATCATGTCCTCAGGTACGAACAGTACCAAAAGTGGAGGCAGTTTTCTCTTTTCTTTTAGCAGTTCTCTTAGAAAGCATCCCACAAGCACAAAAAAGTTGAAAAAAAATTAATCTATCGGTGATGCATAAATGAATGCTATGTCACTTGAAGATAAGATAATAGCATGAGTAAATAAATCCCCCAAACTTATGTCAAAAGCATGTATATAATGCTTACACTCAATGAATTCAAGTAACGAAACCAAACAAAGCATAGAGGGACGTAATGATGCCATGCTTGGCAAAACATGTAGTGAAATATGGGTATTATCTAAAACCAAAATTCAAAGTGAGCTCACAAACCCGTAAACAACTCAAACAATGCAAATTCCTCATTTTGATCCATGAGCAACCAAGGAATTTTGTCTACAGGTATGTTCAAGAAAAATTGAAATTTTCCCTAGCAATCTCTGGGCATATGAAAGAGGTCATATTGGTCGTACACACATTCAAATTTGATGTCAAACGGAGGTCATTTTGTTTAGATGAGGGCTGGATGAAATAGGTGACGTGAAATGAATTGAGCCTAACCATGTCATGCTTATGTGTGTCAATTTGGGTTTTGGTGTTTTCAAATACATTTTTCAATGAATTTCAACAAAAAAGCAATCTAAAACACATATCAATAATGTCAAATGCTAAATTAACCCTAATTCAACACAAATGTTCGCATAGGCAATTTATCAAACACCTAGTAGGCACTCTCGTTATTTGAACATTGGGAGGGAAAATGAGTTCAAATTAAACCAATATATTCACAATTCAATCCAAAACAATTCTTCCACAATCTACCTAATGCACATACTCCTCAATTAATCAGCCTTATTCACAAAACAACAAAAACTCCATTTGTATAGAAAGAGGGCAAAGAGAGATGTTGACATACCTTGGATTTCTTGAGGAGAGTGATGTTGTTTAAAGTGGTTGTGGGTGTTGAAGAAAGGGGTGTGCATGAGATCGAGTAGAGGCCGTGTGTGGGGGTGTTTTAAAATCCATTTCAAATTAATACACACACACACACACACAGCGACCGCATAGAGTAATTAAATGCAGTCGCATAGAATACTCATTGAGGCTCAGATTTATCTCAGCCATGTATCATGCGACCGCATGATATTGTAGCCTACCAATAAGCTAAAATTAACATGTTTCAAAACTTTTAGTTTGTTGACCATCCCCGACTTTATGGAACTCAAGTTTCGTGCCAACAAGATTAAATAAGTATGACGAAAGTACGAAACATGGAAAAATTGCAAGACTCACTCATTTTCCTCAAAAAACACGTTTTTGGTCAAAATTTTCTAAAATCTTGTTTTTCTAATCATAATTCAAGCCGGCTTTCCACCACTCCAACACTTGTTAAAATACATTACAAACTATATGGGGTGCGTGTATGTCATGAAATTGGTTTCAAAACCACTTTTAAACTCGAAAACACTTGTTGATCCAGAAAAGTTTAAAAATGATCTTATTGGCTCAAAATGCGTGATTTTCACAGCGATTCTCCAACACCCCCAAACTCTTGCACATCTATAAGTCTAGTGTGGACCATGTATAGACTCTTTGTGACCTATAAGGACGATAAATGACCTAATATTACTAAAAATTATCAAAGACACGAAAAATTCATAATCTAATGTATAAAACGAAATAAATAAAAAGAAAGAAATTTTGGATTGCATCCCAACAAGCAGCTATTTATAGTCTGTAGCTCAACTTTATGTCAGTGGACTCACTCCGGTTTATAAGATGAACATTTGACTTTTCCTTTGAGACTTCAGCGCTCCAATAAGGCTTCAACCACTGTCCATTAATTTTAAACGTCCCCTTACTGCCATAAGTGATCTCTATAGCCTTATGGACATACCTTGGTAATTGTGTATGGACCTGACCACCTTGACCTCAACTTTCTCGGAAAAAGCTTGAATATAAAGTTGTATAACAAGACTTTTTAGCCCACCTCAAACTTTCTTCTTTGAATATGCATGTCGTGCCACTTTGTTGTGCGCTACTAGTAGAATTTTGCGTTCTCATAGGCTTTTAGTAGAAACTCATCCATTTCATTCAATTGAAGTAATCTCTTTTTACTAGCTACTTTTAAATCAAAATTTAAGTTTCTGACTGCCCAGTAAGCACGATGTTCTAATTTAACTAGAAAGTGGCATGCTTTCTTAAAAACCATGCGACAAGGAGACATGCTAATAGGTGTTTTGAAATCTATTCTGTATACCCACAAAGCGTCGTCAAACTTCTTAGACCAATCCTTTCTCGAAGAACTCACTTTTACCTCAAATATCCGCTTTAATTCTCGATTGGAGATTTCAACTTGCCCGCTAGTTTGAGGGTGATAAGGAGTAGCTATATGGTGCTGGATGCCATATTTAGCCAATAATGACTCAAGTTCCCGTTTGCAAAAGTGTTTGCCTCCAACACTTATTATAGCTCGAAATGTACCATAACAGGTGAAGATGTACTTCTTTAGAAACCCAATCACCATCTTAGCATCGTTGGTGGGCAATACTACTGCTTCTACCCATTTGGAGATATAATCAACTACAACTAGGATATATTGATTTGAGAACAACGGAAGGAATGGCCCCATAAAGTCAATCCCCTATACATAAAAAAGCTCTACCTCTAGAATACTATTTAAAGGTATCTCGCTCTTTCTAAAGATGTTTCCTGTGCGTTGGAATCTGTCACACCTCTTCACTAACCTAAAAGACCCCAAAAGAGTGAAGGCCAATAAAATCCAAAATGTAAAACTTTAGTGAATGTCTTTGATGTACCAAAGTGTCATGTGTATGCAAATGAATGACATTGTTCCTGTATTCGAGATACTTCATCCTCAAGAACACATCGTCGAATAATCTGATATGCCTCTCGCCTGTAGAGAATGAGATCCCCCTAAAAATAATATTTCAAGTCAGCAAAGTATTTCTTTCTTTGATGACTTAAATAATCTGGTGGAATGATAGACTTGGTCAAATAATTTACTATATCAGCATACCAAGGCGCCTCTTCCACACAAAATATCTGCTAATTTGGAAAAATCTCATTTATCTCTTCTAACTCCTTCCGCTCTCCAAGCTCAAGTCAAGATAAGTGATTGGCTACCACATTTTCATTTCACTTCTTGTTATTAATCTCCAAATCAAATTCTTGCAAAAATATTACCTAACAGATGAGTCTCGATTTGGCAACCTTCTTTGTCATCAAGTATTTTAAGGTGGCGTAATCAGTGTAGACTATGACATTTGATCCAATAAGATAGGATCAAAATTTATCAATGGCATAGACCACAGTTAGAAGCTCTTTCTCAGTTGTAGCATAGCTGATTTGTGCTTTGTTCAAGGTTTTGCTTGCATAGTAAATAACATGGAATATTTTGTTCTTACGCTATCCCAATACAGTCCCCACGACGTAATCACTAGCATTATACATTAATTCAAATGACAAACTCCAATCTGGTGAAATGATCACGAGTTTTGAGGTTAGCTTCTCTTTTAAAGTGTTGAAAGCCAGTAAACACTCTGCGGAGAAGTCAAAAGTGACATCTTTAGCTGGCAAGTCACATAAAGGCTTCGTGATCTTTGAGAGATCCTTAATGAAACGTCAATAAAACTTGGTATGCCCAAGAAAGCTGCGAACACCCTTTATTGATATAGGTGGCGGTAATTTATCGATAACCTGAATTTTTTCTTTATCCACCTCTATCCTATTAGCTGAAATGCAATGTCCCAACACAATGCCCATTGGTACCATGAAGTGGCATTTTCCCAGTTCAATACCAAGTTCGTCTCCTTGCATCGCTGTAATACTAAGCTCAGATGCTCTAAACCTTCATCAAAAAAAGATCCAAATCTAAGAAGTCATCTACGAAGACTTCTATGAATTTCTCCACCATATCGGAGAAGATCACCATCATGCAACACTAGAAGGTAGAGAGAGCATTACAAAAATTGAATGGCATCCTACGATAAGTAAATGTAACATAGTGTAAGTAATTGTAGTCTTCTCATGATCATAGGGTGTACTGAGATCTGGTTATATCCAGAATGTCCGTCAAGAAAACAGTAGTGAGAGTGTTCTGCTAGTGTTTCCAACATCTGATCGATGAATCGAAAGAAAAAAGTGATCCTTTTGAGTAGCAGTGTTAAGTTGCAATAATCAATGCAAACTCTCCATCATGTAACAGTCCTAGTGGACAATAATTCGTTCATTTCATTATGCACCACTGTAATACTACCATTCTTTGACACAACCTGAGCTTGGCTAATCCATGCACTGTCTGATATTGGATAGATGACACCTACATCTAGGAGTTTCAATACCTCTGCTCTAACTACCTCTTTCATGTTTGGATTTAGCCTCCACTGACCATCTACACTTGGTCAAAAATTCTCCTCCATGAGAATCTTATGCATACACAGTGAATAGCAGATTTCTTTAATATCTGTAATAGACCACCCAATGACTGTCTTATTATCTCGGAGTACTCGGACTAGCCTCTCCCCCTCTACCTTGCTGACTGAATTTGAAATAATTTCTGGGAGTGTAGAGGACTCCCCAAATAAGCATATTGGAAATTGCTGAGGTAGTAGCTACATGGGTTTCAATTTACAAGGTTGTTAAATGGATGATAGTGGCTTAGTAGAACCAGTTCTCAACTCCTTAAAATGGTGTTTACTCATATATGGTGGGTTAGTCTCCAGAAACCTTACACATACCTCAATCTCAAGATGATCAGTTTGGGTAGATTGAGGATGTATAATGCATGCCTCATACGCATCCAACAAGTTGTGTAGCAAAAATGTGTTTTGGACCATCTTCTCAATCACATCTAACCGAAAGCAGCTGTTTGACTCAGTAGGGAATTTCATGGCTTGGAAGACATTGAAAGAGATGTGATCCTCACCAAGGCTCAAAATCAGTTGACTCTTTTGGACATCAATAAGAGCTCTTCCTATAGCTAAGAATGGCCAACCTAAAATGAGTGGGACATCCATGTCTTCCTCCATGTCAAGAATGAGAAAATCTGCTGGAAAGATGAATTTTTTCACTTTTATTAATACATCTTCAATGATCCCTCTTTGATGGGTAAATGATTGATCATCTAGTTGTAGAGTTACTGTAGTTGATTTGGCTTCTCCCAATCTGAGCTTCCTGAAAATAGAAAGTGGTATCAAATTAATACTTACACATGGATCAGGTAAAGCTTTATCAAAATAACAATCTGCAATGGTGCATGGTACAATAAAGCTCCCTAGGTCTTTTAACTTTGGAAGTAGATTTTTCTGGATTCTGGCGCTATACTCCTTAGTCAAGATCACCATTTCATGTTCCTACAATTTGTCTTTGTTGGATAGGATATTCTTTAGGAATTTGGCTTAGTTAGACATTTGGACGATTGCATCAGCAAATGGAATGTTGATGTGAGTTTCTTGAAGACCTCAAGAAATTTTGTATACAGTTGATCCAATTTGTGCGTTTTCAGCCTCTATGAAAATGGAATAGGATGCTCGTAAAGATTGATAGGAATGGTTGCCTTTACCCATGGTGTATCTGAACTCTCCTTAACAGATGCTTCTGTTGTCTGTTCTACAGTTCCTCATCTGAAGAAGGTACTATTTCGTTACTTGCAATCGGCCTCTTGACATTTATTTTCGATAATTGCACCCCGCTTCTGATTGTTATTGCTTTGGCATGTTCCTTGGGGTTGATTTCTGTATTGCTGGGTAATGAAACTGGTGCTCTGCCAGTCATAGAAATTGCCATCTGTCCCATTTCAGTCTCCAAATTTTTAATACCAGCACTCTAATCTTGGAGAGTTGTTTCAGTCTTTCTCATGAATTGATTATTAGCTTCCATGTATTTTTTCCATAAATTTTCTGAACATCTCTTACACTTGAAACTACTTCTCCTGCTGCTGAAGTTGACTATGTGGCCTATTCCGATTCTGATTACCCCAAGAGAAATTTGGGTATTTCCTCCAACTTGAGTTGTAAGTATCTGAATGTGGATTATTCTATTGACGTTATCCCCATTGTGCAAAATCCACTTGTTTCATTCCTTGTGCTAGAATAGGGCAATCTGTTGTATTATGATCTGCTCCTAACTTTTCACAACTTGGCTTCTTTTGAACAACTTGCTCAGAAGCCCACATGGCAGAAGTAGTAGTCACCGTCTCGAATAATTTCAAAGTTTCGTCATTTATCTTTGTAGATAAAGAGTCGTTAAACGAAGAATCTACAATACTTTTTAAAGATGGAAGCAAACCCCCATAGAAATATTGGACCTGGAGTCCTTTGCTAATACCATGATGAGGAAACTTCTGAAGCATATTCTTGAACTTGTTTCAAGCTTCATAAAAAGATTAGGATTCACTTTGACGAAAGATAGATATGTCATGCTTCAATTTTGCTATCTTGGCCGATGGGAAGAATTTTGTGCAGAAATTTTGGGTTAGATCATTCCACGTGCTAATACGGTGATAGGTTGAAAATCTAACCACTCAAATACTTTATCACGAAAAGTGTGCGGGAACAGCCTCAATCTAATAGCATAATCTGAAATACCCTGATATCGAAAATGTTGACACATTCCCAAGAATCGGTATGTTGATTTTCTTTTGCTCTACCATAAAACTAATGTCCATTTTGGCTTAGATATATAACGTTGGTTTTTAGCTGGAAATTAGACTTCTCAAATGGAGGGTAAATAATGTTGGATTGACTTTGAATGCCCTATGGCGTCACAAAATCCCCAACGAGCATATTCCCCTCATAAACGACTTTTTCTTCATTGATTTGAACTATGAGATTGTTTCTCTCATTAGCCATTTGTACTCTGCTTTTTGTCTTTTTCCCGTACTGCTCCTGCTTCCCTTTGTCTACGATGAAAGGTGCATTAGATTTTTAGATCAGCAGGAATCAATTCACCGTCGAGCGACATTTGCATACAAGACCTGAAAGAAAAACAATAGTCTCATTAAGATAAACTAAAATGGAAGAAAATAAATAACAAAAATGGAAGGAAATACATAATTAAAAATGTTTAAATTAGTATAGAGGTAAATAAAACGAAACTAAAATTCAATCCCCGGCGACGGCGCCAGAAACTTGTTCATGAAAAAAAATTTATAATTAAAATCACTGCAAGTGTGCGGTTTCGTTAACAAGTAATTAAGTGGATTTTGAGTCCAAGTACCGTCACACGAAGATTGATTAGTTCAATTTTAATTATCCCGGCCTTGATCAAAACAAGAATAATGTGATGTGTTTGTACAAAATTATAACTAAATTAATCTACTTATGCAATTATAAGTAAATTACCTAAATTAAATGTAAATTAATGTGTTTGACAAACGCACTAGGATCTCGAATTCTCAAACAATAATCTCTTTTAACCTTAGTTCTACACTTTGACAATACGATTGAATTTCGACGAATCAATATTCATATTTTATTTAACAATCTCTCTCGAGTAATGTAAAACATATTCTCATTTATTTTTCAACTTTATTTCTATGACGAATGCGAACTTACAAGAGTGCATGAATTTTTATGAACACTTAAATATTCACATAAAGTATAGTAGTATATTTCTATTCTCTATCGGACCCTTCGATAATTTATATATGTTGAACATATTTCCTTTCTTTCAAATGCATGAAATAGGCCACCACATTTACACAACTACCGTGCATAATAATTGTGGAGAAAAGAAAACTATATAAATTATTCAATATTCAAAAACGTGTTTTCAATGTCAAGTATGTAAAACTAAAGAGGAAAAATTCATATTACAAGGTTCATCGTTCTCGTAGCACAAAGAAAACTAGCCTATCATGTTTTGAGAAAGAAAAAAAAATATTGAAAAATCGACACCACCCAAATAAAGATTGAATTGAATTTTCAAGTCTTGAAATCGATCTTCATATTTCTTACCTCCTTCTATGCTCCCAAAATCTTTTAGAATATGTTAGAATGCATCCTAGAAATATAGTCGTGATAATTAAAATTGAACTAATNGAATAATCGACATCACCCAAATAAAGTTTGAATTGAATCTTTGAGTCTTCGGATTGATCTTCGTGTTTCTTACCTCCTTCTATACTCCAAAAATCTCTTAGAATGTGTTGTAATACATGGTAAACACTTCTGGACATCCATAGGTTTTTAAAAGACGCCCCAAAATTTGTTTCAATAAGAGTTGAAATCATATAAGGAAACCAGAATTTTTTCTCCGAAAATGTACTATGCTATAAGGAAAATAGAGTTGGTACCAAGACCAACCCAAAAAGGATAGAGTTTGAAATAAGTAGGGTATGTTTGACAGTATTTTTAAGTGTTATAATAAGTAGCACATGTTTTCATCATTTGCTTAGACATCGTGCGTCAAACTTTAGCCCTGTTTGATCCAATTTTTTTTTTTTTAAATACATTTTCCTCTTTCTTCTTTTCAATTAAATATTTTTCAATAAAATAATATTTCACGCAAATTCAAAACTTTTGGATATTTTCTAATCACATATTATTCATCAATATACTATATCGACATGCATTATACACAGAAAATAGAGCTCAAACAAGCTCTTAGAGAACGTATGTGATTATTTAAATTATAATTTAAGTCAACTAAAAATATTTTTTTTATCAACAATTTGTAAGACACAACTTATTATTCATATATTTTGTAGGAGCCACAATTATAATCACTTGAAAACACCAAGCACATGTTTGGAGTTGTTTATAATCGATTTAAATGATAAATAGATAGTAATGAATGATGAATATGTGAGTAGTATTTATGAATCCCACAAAATATATGGACAAGAAGTGGTTTGATCAAATATAAAAAGAGTTATGATCACAAATATGCAATTAGTTTTCCGAAAATTATTACTTGACTGAACATTTTATTTTATTAGGTAGTATGAGATGCACTTGTATAGGATTTGATGTACACATTTCTTCATTAAGGGTATGTTTGATGTAATTTTTTTAATAATAAATTTTCTGAAAAGTGATTATTTTTGAAGAATTTTTGGTTAGAAAGTAGAAAAAATTTATGAGTTCACTTGCAAATTATTTTATTACAAAAATGTGATTGAAAATAAATTTGGGAAGGAATGAATTTTAAAAAATTTACTCCAAATTGAGGTTGAGTTTTAGTCTGCATTACTATTTGTTGCATCTTTTCATGTAAATATTACAAGTTGTAGAGTTTATCATTTCTTAAAACTAAGAAAAATTAAAATTAATGTTATCAATAGAACTTAGTCCCTGTTTGACAATTACTATTTGAGAGATGCTGCAGTTAGAGAAAAAATTTCTGTAAAAATGACAGAATACACACATGGGGTGGGCCTCATTTTTTATAATAATATTTTATTCATATGGAGCCCACTCCCATGTGAGTATTTGTCATTTTTACAGAAAAAATAATTTTGTACAAGTGGATAATTCCTTACTAGTTTAAACTCTTTATTTAAACATACTTATTTTCAACCACACATTCACACAATAATATATTCTGTACGTAAATTCAAAAGTTTTTCTACTTTTAAATTATACACTCTCTTAAAAATCACTATTCAAAACATAATTTTTTTTGTCAAAAAGGGGCTTAATTTGTGGTTGTTGAACCACAAGTCAATTGTAGTGAAAAAGAATGCAAACCAATACTATTTAATAAAGATATCAAAGGCCCCTTAACAAGCGTGAAAAGTTAAAAGAGTTAGTTTTAATATAGTCATAGATTTTATTTGAATGTTATTTTTATTTAAAAAAATTGACCTCTTATCGTGGCTCCAACAGGCAATTAGAACAAATTTTTTTAAGGACGAAAATTCTGACTGGATTAAAAAGTAAATAATTGTCTGTCAATTGATCAATCCAACAATTGTTTATTTGTTTTCATTCATTGTAATAAAACCCGGACTCGACCAGTGGATTCAAATATAAAATATATGATTAACTATTACGATCAACTATAAATTACTTTAAGACTTTATCTCAAAATGATAAATAGTCCGTGTAACCACCGACCCACCAATCGAATTAGAGATCCAATATCTTGGTACTTTGACCAAATCAATTAGTAAGTTGAGTTTAAAAAACTATGCTTTTATATATTAATTTAGCATTTGTAGCACAAATTTTTTACTTTCTTCTTCTAAAAAAATAAAATAAAATAAAATAAAATTAATAATAATAATAATTTTCTTAATTATATGCTGACGTCACATTTGCAAGTGAAAGTCAAATATGTATTATTTTATACCTTTTGCACTTGCACTTGCACATTGTCATAAAATAGCGAGGAAAACCTTGAAATGTCTCTACTCTCAAGCTTGACACAAGGTTTTCTTAAAAATTGTTCAATAGGAAACTATATTAAAGTAAAATAACTAAAATCTTGTGTAATTTTTTTTTTTTTTTTATAATAAAAACAAATTGCATTAATCAATATCGTTCAATACAAAAGAATCAATAAAGTAGGCATAGAATCAGTTCCAAATGAAAAATATTATGCACATAAACGTAGGAAGCTGGCTCATTGGCTATCATATTCTCCTCACGGAGAACAAATAAACAATAGTTATTCTAACCTCTCTAAGAAGCTATGAATATCATGAAGAAGCACTACCATTCGGTACAAACTGAATGTATCCGCCATTGTTACACCATCACAAGAGAATCACATTCATTTGATTGTATGAATAAGTTATTCTGTTGTGCAAATAGCAGACCCAAAGGACTAGACATTTAGCATCTTCCACACTAAAGGAGCTTTCCACTTGCCTAGTCATCGTTGCCACAATTCGTCCCACACGATCAATTATAACTGCCCCAATCCCAATATAACCATTCTCCTCCCTCACCCCTGCAACAGTATTTAAGTCCTGTTTGTGCTTCATTAAAATGAGATTTTGGAGGAAAATGTGTTTTCAAAAAGTGATTTTTTTGGAGAATGTGTGGTAATCGTTTGACTTCCTGCAAAGTGTATAGTATCGCGAAAATATAATAAAGTGACGAATGAGGTATTTTGCACACGAGTATTTATTATGTATTCAATGTAGGATCAATTAATTTTAACTCTAATCGAATAGCAAATTTTATTTGAAGAATTTATACTAATTTATCTAATTAAACTAGTATTCTAGTGATCAAATTGTGAGCTTTCGTAAATTTGATGAGTTACTAAGACCTCAAATCCCGTTATTGATATGTTTCAATGCAATTAAATAACATGACAATATGTGCACATTCTGTGGATTAATGTTCCTAGCATCTCTCAATGTCAATTAAATATATCATCTCGTGTGACTTTTTTATTTTTTTATGAAAGATACGAACATAAAAGCATGCATTAAAAATGTTAGAATATCTATAGAAATCATGCATAGTATAACAATACATCTCTATCCGATATCAGACTTTACAAGGGTTGTTATAAAGTGTTGCCTTTCATATTGTCTCTCTCGAGAATCAATAAAATTTACAAATCAATCTAATTAGTGATCAAGTAATTGAAAAGCCTTGAAAAGACTGATTATTGCTCTAAGATCATTTTGGATGATTTCTCCAACACAGATCGAATGTAATGGAATGGAGATTATTCTATATTCTTTGAAGATTTTGCATGTAATTCACATCCTCAACTGACTATGCAAATGGACTCCTTATATTACAGTCCACACTTTCATTATTATCCCCACAATGGCTACATCTCGACCTAGCTACTTAAACTGCATTCACTGTTTGATTGGTTGCCCAACTATCTACCTTTTTAGCAAGTGTTGCTAGCTATGCTGAAATAACAGTAAATGTGTCAATCTCATGCATCCCTACAGCTCCTTTTTCACTGATCTCTCAGTCGACCATAATGTACTAGTGTACGCCATATCTCCATTATTTGACAAACTTGATCTGCAATCCTTTTTTATAATTAACCCATCACATGCAAAGTTAACTCTGCTAATCGAATTCTGCCCAATGTAGAAGTATTGGACTTGTAGCCACTTTTGCAACCCATGTTACGGACACTGTCAAAACAAACATTTGTATCTTTTCCATGCCTCATAATAGCACTATGAAGTAAGTTGTGAGAATGTAGTGATCTCATCTCTCAACCTGACAGTCCTTTCTGGAAGGAAATATTTATTCAAGAACTTCTGGCTCAAATTGTTCCAAGTAATGATGCTATAAGGTGGGAATGTGTCCAACCATTTCCTAGCCAAGTATCTCAAAGTGTAAGGAAAGAGCCTCAGTCGAATTACATCATTGGAAACCCTGAATATTCAATTATCGCATACATATCCAAAAAATTCGAGATATGAACATTTGGATTGTCAGTCGGTCTCCCAAAGAATTGTAATGCGTTTGGGAACATGTTTATTACACCCGTCCTTATATGAAAATCTGCTTGCTGAAATGCTGGATAGGCTATATGGATATGTTTTCACCACCGTTGAAACCAATTATTCTCTCCATTAGTCTCTCATTCTCATTACCCACAGTTACAATCAGATGTTCTGCTTTTACATTCAACTCAATAGTCACTTGATTTTGTACATTTTCTATAATTAGTTCTGCTTGTTGTTTTTGTTGTGCTTCTATCTGTAATTTACTTCTCAACCTAAATGTTCGTTCGATTTCTAGAAGCAATTGAGAAAGATCACCGTACCTCGAACTTTGCACGCATGATCCTGAAAAGAAGAAGATAAAACACTATAATATTTTTCTAATATGAAATTAAAACTAATAACGCGATAAAAAATCAAATTAAAGCTAAAAATAACTAAAACTAATTAAATACAATAGTCCTTGACAACGATGCCAAATATTTGATTCTTTGATTTCCCGCAAGTATACGGTCTCGCGAATAAGTAATAAAGCGATGAATGAGATATCATTCCCACGAGAACTACGTATTCAATTTAGGATCAATTAATTCTAACTCTAATAGAATAATAATTTTTATTTGAAAAATTTATGCTAATTTATCTAATTAAATTGAGTACTCTAGTGATCAAATTGTGAGCTTTTGTAAATTTAGATGAGAAAGTTACTAAGAACTCAAATTCTCCTTATTAATTCATTTCAATGCAATTAAATAACATGATAATATGTGCACATTCTTGTTGATCAATGTTCCTAAGTACGTGAGATTTCTTTCTATGATGCCCATGTTTTGTATATATAGATGGTGAAATTAGGTCACGAATTATGTTTAAATTGGGTTCTAAAAGAGTCCCAATCGATTAAGAAAAGTTGTCTTCATATTGTGCATGGTTACATCTCCGCATAGTCATCAGTATTTTTGTTATAACTTTCTCATCCGTTACCCGATTGAGTCGATTCAAAGTGATTTAAAAAACTAATTCAAAGGGTTACAATTATTCTAGAATAACATTTTTTTTAAAAAAAAATTGAATGTTTACTATGTCAAAAATGGATTTCAATCTACGAATAAAAAGTCTGAACACAACTTATGCGATTGAACATTAATTTGTGAAAATATTTTGATCATATTTCACTCATTTTTGACTTTTAATTGCATACAATTGACTCCTAGTAATTTTCAATTATCGTTTTGTGATCTGAATCAACCATTGAATATTTACACTTTAGTATCCAAACTTTAGATTTGGCCAATTTTCACCAATTTTCGCTTCTTTCTTTCATTTTAACTTCCAATCATCGAGTTTTATCTAATAAATGAAATATACAATAAATCAGGCTATAATTAACCAAAAGAACTATTAAATGTCTATATTGTTCCGATCGGATAAGTGTATAAATTATCACGTGGTTAAAAACTATGAATTTTTTTATTTATGTGTAAGTTGTAACATTATTTTATAGAAGAATATGTGGTTGAAAGTGAGTTTTGAAAAAAAAAAAATTATTTTTAGAAAAGTGGAGCACAAATAGGGGCTAAGTGTTGTATGAAAATATGTTCGAATAAAAATCACCGTAAGTGTACGGTTCGTTGACAAGTAGTAAAATGAATTTTGAGTCCAAGTATCGTTCCCACAAGGATTGAGTAGATAATTCTAATTACTTTGACCTTAACCGAAACTATAAAAAGTTGAGTGTTTGTTTTGATGCAATTATAACGAACTTAATGAAAAGTATGTAAGTATGAATTAATTAATTACCTAAATGCAATTTGGCAATGAATGTAAATTGAAGTGTTTTCTAATATGTGATAAATATACTAGGATCACGAATCTCTATGTAATAATCTTTTTAAACTTAGTTTTACACTTTGATATACGGTTGGAATAATGAAGAATCAATGCTCCTAAATTATTTAAAAGTCTGTTTCGAGTAAAGTTAAACATATTCAAATATGTGACCAAACTATATCTCTACGATGGATGAGAACATATAAAAATGCATTAATGGATTTATGAACACTTAAAGATTCACATAAGGCATATCAGTATATTTCTATCCCCTATTGGACCCTATGATGATTCATATATGTCGAACATATTTTCCTTCTTTCGAATGCATGAAATAAGCCACCAAAGTCACACAATCATTTGTGCAGATAATTGTGGAGAAAAGAAAATCATATAAATCATTCAAATATCCAAAAACATGTTTTGATTGTCAAGAATGTAAAATTAAGAAATAAAAATCAAATTACACAGTTCATCGATCTTCTAATAGAGAATTTATCTAGCCCAGCATGATGGGAAGAAGAAAATCAGAAAAATAATTAAGAATCGATATCACCTCGATTAATATTGAATTGCAATTTCGTGTTCTTGGAGTTGATTTTCGTGTTTTTGCCTTTTTTCTGCTCTCAAAAGTATCTAAAATGTTCCCCCCTCATTCTGGATGGCCTTAGGGTTTCTATATATGACCCAATATTTTGTTTCCATAGATGTTTGAGTAGAAAAAGGAAACCGAAAAATTCTTCGCCGAAAAACAACCATGCGGCCACATGATTCATCAAAATGAGCCACATGGTTATACTTATTTTTCATCGGACAGTTTTCAGTATTTTGATCATATCCTTCTCTCCCAATATGCGATTGAGTTGATTCAAAATGAGTTGAAAAACTTATTTAAAGGGTTACAAATCGTCCAGAAATATGAATCTTCAAATTCGAACATGTTCTATGCCAAAAATGGGTCTCAAACTAAGACTAAAAATTCAAAGCATAATTTTTTCGGTTGAAAGTTGATCCGTGATAGTATTTCGACTATATTTCATCCATTTGGCTTCTTTCCTCATCCAATTGATGCCCAACACTCTCAATTATTCATCGTGAGATCGACACAACTTTTCAGTATTTTCACTTGAGTTCTCAAACTTTGATTTTGTTTCATTTTAGCAATTTTTGTTTGTTTTTCCGAATTTTCACCACGTTCATCTATATTATCTTATAAAACACAATTTGCGTAGAATTAAGCTATATTCCAATTTATTTCCAACAATAATCCATGTTTTGTGAATTAGATAAGTGTGTAAAATGCACTTATTACTAAGATACAACTTCGATCATACTATTTTGAAAATATTATTTAAAAATTTCATTTGCGGTTGATAGACTTTAAGCAAAATCTCATTTGTGTCCCTAAACTTTAATGTCTCATTGAATTTCGATTTATTTTAAATTAAGTCATTGAACTTCAGTTTAATTTCAATTCACTTTAATTTAATTTCAAATTTTATCATTTCGTCACCTTGTGTCTCGTTATCGATAAAAAAAAAAAATGATTAATTGGATGTCACATTGTAATTAATTTTACACAAAATTGCTACGTCACATACCCATCTCACCACTATATCCTGTCATAAAAATGTTAAAAGAAAAAAATAAAAAATAAAATAAGTATTATATATATATAGGGAAATGCTATTGATACATAGC
>CAIGRN010114606.1:0-16399 GCA_903798345.1 Fraxinus anomala
TTTTTTTTTTTTTTTTGTTTGAAAATTTTGTGTAAAATCTTGGAAAATGTTGTGGAAAATTTTGGATTTAAAATTTAGTGTGGGCAGGCGACCCGCCCCCACGGTAGATCCGCCCATGGATGGAGGCAAGGCTACCACCGAAAAGAAGAAGATAATTAAATACAACTAAGGGTTCATTCATAATAGATCTCAAGTAGATGAGCTAGATGAGATGGTATGTTCAGCGTGCTGTCACAGATCGTTGCTTAAGTGGTCGCAAGCATGACCATTAGTGATTTACCATGCGGGAGAAGTCAGTAAAAAATGCATAACCAGAGAAAATAATGGTCTTCCATGCCAACAATATGGCACGAGCCGACATATTTAGCCTTGAGATAACAAGGGAGTCATTTGGCTCCGTAAAAAATATGGAAAAGGAAGAGATGTACCGCCAAGATCTGATTGCCAATGCCCTCAATACAAAGCTCAACTCTAAAAAACAATTGACCATTTCATCAGTTTGTCAGATGCATCCGACTTCCGCAACACCTATCGTGCACCTAGTGCACTCCATAGTTAAAAAAAAACTAATCAAATGTTGTTGCTACGTACTTTTGTTGTGTTAGGATATCAATATTTTGACAGACTCGTGTAATATTTTTTCTAGTACTATATTTTCTAAACAAAAGAATCATGAATATTTGCCGGTGACCTTGTCAATGGCATTATGAAGAGTAGGCTGGCTCTGGTACCAATTTGATACAATCAAAAAATGTAAGAAATAATAAATACAAATTGAATCTAGTTTATTCACACAAAATACTAAGATGGATTGATCAATTTAGAAAAAACGTACCAATTTTAATAATTTATCCAAAAACAGCCAAGCATAAACCAAGGTACAAATCAATTTGCTGAATGGGTAGTGTCTGAGAGCGCAAGCTTGATACCATGTTGGTGCACTTTTAGGAAGAAATTGGATTGGAGTTGGATATGTTATTCGTAACCATCAAGGGTTAGTACGGTATGTACCAAGATTAATGATGGAGGATTTTTGCAAAAAGAAGACCGGAGGCAAAGAGGCTCTGGAGGTCCATAGCTAAATTCCGCAGCCTATCATCTCCACGGTTAAATGTGATACTCTCAAGCTTGTACACAATCTTAACTCAGATTTTAGCCTTGCTACTAATGTCCAATTTTCTATTTGATATTGTAGCTTTGTTGGGCATCATAAAATGTGGCTCTTGCCACTTTGTTCTCCGAGTTTATGGTATCGTAATCACATCATAAGAAATAGTACAGTATCCTCCTCTTGAGGACTGAGTATTTAATATACTTTTCTGTTAAACCTAACTTTAATTGAAGAATAGGATTTTAAGAGAGTTATATACTAAGAAATTAAATAGCTATTGCGACTAATTAATGGAAAGCGTTATGAATTTCAAGCAATTGATAAACTAGAAGATTTTGTATCCCTTTATATTATCCATTTTAATATAAATTTCTGTAGTTCAAAACAAATGTTTGTATATGAATATCAATATTCGTAATTTATTTAATAATATCTTTCGAGTAGAGCTAAACATATCATCAAATATTTATAAAAGATGTAAACATGGAACGATACATTAAATCTCAAAAACATTTGGAAGCATCATGCAAAGCATAATGATATATCTTTATTTTTTATCGAACTTTACAATGATTGCTACTACATGCCAAATTTTTATTCCTTTTCTTGAACGTCAATAGAAATCATAAACAATTCAATTAGTGATTAAGTAATTTAAAAGACATTAAACTCCTAAAATTATTTAAAATTGAACACGTATTTAAAGTCAAGATTTGAAATCTAATATCATAATATAGGGATAAACATTATCCTAACATGTATACAATTAGTCAACCATCATATTAATTACAAAAATACAATTTAAATTGATACAACATTATACATAATCAAAGTTTCAAAAGAAGATTGAAATAAATCGTAAAACTCTTGAATCTCGTTGATGACTTCTTGATCAATCTCATTTGATTTTTCTTCTTCTTTTCCATCCAAACAAAATAGACATATCAAATTATATGGATAGGAGTTTTGTAACAAAAGTTTCCCAAAACTTGAATGAATGTGGAATTTTTTATCAAAAGCTTCGTATGTAGGCTTCTTCTTTGAAAGTTTTTATGTATTTTGTATCCAAAGAGCATCATTTGGCTTGAATGATACATGTCTATTGATTCCCCAAAAGCCTCAAATTTTTTATTCCTAAAACTTATGAATTTCTTCCAAATGCTTTATTAATTCTTAGGTGACCATGTGCAGTTCAATTAATCTTCAATTTGCTCTGAGTGAAACTCAATTAAACTCCAAAACGCTTTTTCACGCCAGTTAGGTACAAGTTGGGATTTTACCTAAAATTAATCATAATTATACTAAATTAAGTAGATATCAACTTTATTTAGCAATAAATAAGCAAGTTTATAAACCAAAATAAGTTCAAGGACTTTACTTACTCTTCTAATCAAAGACAAAATTATAAACAAATCTCCACCTAATCTCAATATGGAAATAAATTAAATTGAGAATTTATAAAATAAATGTTTGAAAATAAAAAAGTACATTTTGACCACCTATTTATTCAATTCAAATAGCGTTATCATTCATCTAAATTCAACAAGATTGATTGGGTCAAGATATCCCATTGAAATGGATTATAAAATCAACAGATGTGAGCACATGATTCACGAAATTGCATTTGTGGATTAACTCAAGTGACGTGGAACAGTAGACAAACATGACTCTTATTTATTAAAACTTAAAACATTTTGGTAGGGGGAATTTCCATAGATAATGGTTGTCAATTAGGAGGTCTCTTTCCACGATAGCTTGAAGAATAAGTAATCTGGGTTTGGAGAATGGCAGCCAATGTTGAAATTGATTCGAGGAATTTAGCATATATGGGGTCGGATCAATATTTTACATAAACATAAAAATGTTATTTCTTTTACTTATTGCACATAGTATGCATGTGTTGGATTGAATTCAGAGCTTAACATCTTATAGCAAAATAATCAACTTTTTTTAAGGTGTCTAGTAAATTTTAAAAAAACTGATAATAAAAGATTAATGACAAGAAGTTTTGAAAAGTAGGAAAATACTAATTTCTCAAAATTTGCTTTTAACAAAATCTTACGATATTAACGTATAAAATATGTCCCCTTTTTTTCTTGGCCATTGACATATCTAGTATATTATATATTTTGAAACTTAATAGATATCATTCTTTTTAAACAAGTATGGTTAATGTATTCTCTTGAATACATATGTAATAATAGTACATATTATGATCAAAGTAAAATAAAAATTTATGTTAATAATAATTATTAGAATTAGGGTGTAACATGAATTCTATTTTGAAAATGATTGAGAAGTCTACCTAAGGTTGACATTAAGAGGAATTCTATTTGTTGGAATGCTTTTGAAATCCTATTCGAAATCTATTTGACAAATTCTAATTGAAATTCTATTTGAAAGCCCAATTGAAAGTTTGGATTTATGCTGAATTCAAAGATATTAAGATATGGACTAATGAGGACTTTTTGGTGCAATTATGCTCGTCTAGCGCTTGATTGGAGCTCAAGTGCCCAAAACAGTGAAGTTGATGCTTTCCTGGCACTGGCAGATGCTCAAGCTTTGAGGCAGTGCCAACAGGCCCTCACTTGGCACTCAAGCATTCATTCGATCTATGCCCGTTTTCGCCTTTTGATGCATTTTGAGTATTTATTTCTATCTATAACTCTACTTTTAGGTTTTGAAATATCTTTTATATATATTTAGATTTTCATTGTATTATAGATTAAGTTGGACAAATCAAAAATACAAAATCATTGTAATTATTTTCCCATATTTTAGTGAAATCTCAATTCCTCCACTAATTATTTTATTCTTGAATTTATGATCAATTACTTCATATTGTGTCATATTATTTTTTCGCCTATGATCACAGCAAATTGGTGTCAGAATTATCCAGTATTTTCTTTGTTGTTCATAATAACAATAAGGGCATGTTTGATAAGTTAGATTTTCCATGGAAAATGGAATTCATTTTCCATTTTCCACCTTTTGACTTCTTTGATGGGGTTTTTTTTGTCCCTAGAATTCATTTTCTTGGTTTAGGGTCACACGTGCCATTTTTCTTGATTTTGTGGATAAGCAATTCCCACCATTTTGGTGGGAAATGGCTTTTCAGCGTTTTTTTTTTTTTCAATTGGAAAAAATTATAGACACAATGGTAAAAAATTTTATCACTTTTATTGACAATTTTCATGTAAAATAAAGTCAAACGAATGATATTCGGTATGATATTTTTTTAAATTTTTTAATTTTTTTTTTGACAATTGGAACAAATGCTAGANTTTTCATGTAAAACAAAGTCAAACGAACGGTATTCGGTATGATTTTTTTTAAAAAAATTGTTTTTGGCAATTGGAACAAATGCTAGACCCAATGGTAAAAAAAAAAATTATCACTTTAATGGACAATTTTCATGAAAAATAAAGTCAAACGGACACCAAACTTTTAACATTTTCCAGGTAAAAAATTATACCAATCAAATTAATTACAATTTTTAGTAAACAAATTCTAAACAATTTAATTCTCAGTAAAACATTTTTTTTCACCTAAATTCTACATTTGTGATCAATCGGACCCTAAGAATAACAACACTAAAAGATCAATATAATCAACTTTCATTTTAGTAAATGTATACACACGTTCTAATTTAGTAAATGAAACATACAACATTCTTGAAACTAAAATAAGTCCAACACTTTACTAATTCTTTTGGTAACTTTTTGCATAGCTAAAGTCGATTATCTTCAAATCTGTAGCAATGAATACAAATTATTGAGTGGGTTATTAATTGTTTATGTTGACCTAAAAAAAACGCTGTCAACAGATACCGGATCCACTCGTACTTGAGTAAGCTAGATCCAACACATTAAGACAGATCAATGGTCAAGATCATTCCGAAATTGGACGTGGGAGAAGCTCGACGACACGAGACATTTCCGTTCAGGTTCCGGTAGGGTAATGAGATACGATTGTACAATAAATACCAATCGCCAAGAACTCAGATTAAAGATTGTAAATCAATTTAAGAGAACCAAATAAGTTGCTCCAAGTATTTAAAGTTGTATTAGTCTTCAATTGTTACATGGTAGGGGTATTTATAGTATTACAAATGGAATGGTGACCCTTTAATCAAATTACACATGGCCTCATCTCCTCGGTCGAAACATCATATCCTAGCCATCAAGTTGACCTTCCTAGATCTGCAGAGTATTTAATACTCTCACATCATATTGACAAGACAAGACGTAAATACACTTTTTGCAGACGTCACATCAATAACTCAAATAAGATCTCTATCTCTATAATAAATTCAAAATCTCTGTACATAGGTGTCACTAATTTGGGGTGGAACCTTAGACCTGTTGGGCCTCAGATTAAGGCCTTTCGTCATGCCCACCTCGAATTAATAATGGGCCTCGAAAATTACCCTATGGGTCTCGTCTTCTATGGCTGGTGATTCGGTAGGAATGGGTCCACATCTTTACTAGGTCGGCCACGTGGAAAATGCTAGTAACAACTCATAACAATAGTCCCCCAAGTCCATGTATTATTATTTACATTATGCATGGACTTTTAGTAGTCAATGAAGTACCCTCCATGGGCATCACAAGAATGCTTTAAAATTTCTGATCCATCGTGCTAGTCCCCCAAGTCTAGGCGTAGATATTTATAATGTGCATGGAGTTGATAATTGAATTTGTTTTTGGAGCTGAGGCAGTGGGAGGCTAAAATGCCGAGGCTTATTTACTTTAAAGATAGCTAAATTTGTTTTTTGGAGCCGAGGCTGTAGGAGGCTGAAATGCCAAGACTCATTTACTTTGAAGATAATTGAATTTGTTTTTGAGTTGAGGTAGTGGGAGGCTGAAATGTCAAAGCTCATTTAGTTTTAATATAGCTGAATTTATTTTTGGAATTGAGACAGTGAGAGGCTGAAATGCCGAGGCTCATTTAATTTGAATATGGGTGAATTTATTTTTGGAGTTGAGGTAGTGGGAGGCTGAAATGTCGATGCTCATTTACTTTGAAGATAGCTGAATTTATCTTTGGTTTGATGCCAAGCTTTGGCCGCGACAACAATTCTCCTAGTTCTTGGAGAAATAGTGTAGAGGTGATAAACTGCAAACCAAGAAGGAAGTAAAAGAAGTTAATATATTATGAAATTCAGGTCAAAAATTCAGTAAACTAATTCCTTGAAGTACTAACCTGTCAAGGGATAAAATCTCATATCGAATAAAGATGAAAATATAGACCAATTTATAAGAGTCTTGATTACTCATCTTAATAAGGTTGACCTTTTAAGATGGAATCCAAATTCGTAATATGGTATCAGAGTACATTAAGCTCTAACAAGCAAGTCAATCATATTAAGACTCGAAAAAATTGAGCACACGGATTTCAAGATTGGTCTACTCAAACGAGTCACCATCTTGTAGGGGCATATTAAGGGATAAAATCTCACATCGAATAAAGATGAAAGTATAAACCAATTTATAAGAGTTTGGATTACTCCTCTTAATAAGGTTAACATTTTAAGATGGAACCTCAATTGTTAACATAACCCACTTACAGATTTTGTGCTATCAAACTGGGAATACATTGTCCCTACTCACTTCGTCTGGCTTGAACTGCCAATCTTCTATTGCATAGAAAAAGTTATCACTCTAATTCTTAATGGATGAAGGGATACCCAGCACGATAAACCCTCCAGTGTTGGCATTCACGCTTGTGTAATACGGACTAGAGTCTTTACCATCTTCCTTAAAGATGTGAAGGGAATTGAATTACTCAACAGTAAGCTCTAGAAAGTCCAATTTGTACCACAACAACAAACTGCCATACAAAGTCCTCTACCATTTGGACGGGGTTGGGTTGGAGAAAATCCCCATCAAGATAAAAACTTCCTTACCACAAGAGGGAAATGGAGTCTTATTCCAGCGTGAAGAATTGTTAAGTTCAAAGCAACACCACCTTTTGATGGGTTGCAAGCACGGTCATCATCCCTGGGAAGAAACTTTTCCACAGAGCTGGAAATGATGTAATCTACTTTCCACTTTTCCTCATCACTTTGACCAATTATATGAAGACATGTGGCATAGCTAATGTTTTCACCTCATGGTCAAGCAATCAGAGATCAACAATGATGAGAATTATCTTGTACATAACGATGAGCAGTAGGAAGCCGACCACTTTGCCCAATTGGAAACCTTCCCAGTTGAATTATTTGGCACACCTATAAGAAAAACACTATAGACGACGTGACTATGGCGGCCAACACCTCCTAAATTTATCAATAAATAGAGACAAATGGTTTCGTTGATGGACCACGACTCGACTCATCTTCTTCTTTTGTACTATAGTACTTTCAATAAAAATTCAGGGTATGTTTGATAGATATAGAGAAAAGAATGTATTTTAATAGTGATATGATGAGAAATATGTGGTTAAAAAGTAAGAAAAATTTATTGATGTGATGAAAAATATTATTTTATTGATGAATGAGTGGTTGAAAATGAGTTATGAAATAATGTATTTTGAAATAATGTGTGTCAAACAGGGGTTCAATAAAACTGCACTTTTACCATTCCATCTAAATATCTCTTTTAATTACCTTTGAAGTTGATCAAACTTGACTACTTCGATTTTGAACGTCAACATAGTTTAATAATTACGGATATTTCATCTAGAAAATTTTAATCTAAATTAAATTAATAAAAAAAGTGTCCAATAATATGCATCATATTCAAAATTTTACCAGCGATGTCACAAACAATTCTAAATGCCATGATAAATGGAATTATAATATTTCAAACAACAATTTAAAATGTTTATAAGTAATAAATTAACAATTATTTGTGGACAAAAAATGTCTCAAGAATTAAATTAAAGTTAATTGGACATTTAGAGAAAAAACTCGAAAGATCTAATAGTAGCAATCCGAACAACAATCGGACTCTGCTACCGTACTTATAAAATAATTTGAGACCTATATTATTCTCCCCTAACTTAGCCCATACGAACGACCTGGACACGCTCTAGGTTGACATGTATCTATGAGAACCACACAAATCAAACTATACAAATAGATTGTGCTAGCACAATTTGTGCAGGTTGCTTAGACAAACAACATCGAATGCAGTCCCTGTCCCTGTCCATGCCAAAAGCACGCCGAAAATTATTTTTTATTTTATTTTTTGTTTTCTGGTTGTAAATCATGATCTTCGTCCACTCAGTCTTCACTTCAACCCATTTACAAGAATTTTCAAAATAATAAGAATTGAAATTTCAAAACATTTTACTCCTCCTATCTTGAAATTATAATCTTGAAAGTGAAATGAAAATTAAATAAAAAAACTGGAGTCTTAATCCACCTATCTTGTTACAAACTTAAAATAATGAATTACTACAAAGAACTAACCACAAATAATAGGATCATAATTTAAATTTTTTTAATCGTCATCTAATAAATTATTCCTAAATATCGCTTGCCTAGAACATGTAATCAAGATTCAGAAATAACTAGATGAAGAATGATCTAGATTACTCTGATACTAGTTATTGGAATATGGAACAAGAATAGCCCAAAAAATAAAAATTTTCTTTAATTGAAGAATTCAAAATCGTTAGTAGATGTTCATGTGTATTATAATAATTTAAAAAAAACTAAAAATAAGAATTTAACAACAATTAATGACCAATTCTTGATTCGAATCTGAATCATAAATTTTCAACTTTTTGGATCATAAATTTCCGAGTTTTAATTTCAAGAACTAAGTGTGTCAAACCTTCAAGTTTTTTATGGTATTCTCCAAAATATAAGACGACATGTGGGCACCTTCTTCTAATTGAACTAATATCTGACTCGACATGAAAAAATCAAGAAAAATATTTTTCTTTTTCCACTTTTTTTCTCTTTAAATTCTAACTCTATGAAAGAATTAATGTTATGAATTTTGGTTCCATTTAGTCTCTATTTATAGAAATAGGAGTTTCAATATATGCACAACAAAAATTTCAAAGAAAGATCGAGTTCAATTAATCAGTGGATCACTTTTTAATTATGAGTTTAGTTCTGGAAATTCAATTACAGATACATATAATTTTACTACTTTCATAACAATTACAATTGAGCCAAACATTTCAAAGTAATCACAACTGAGCCCAAAACTTTTATAATAATTGCAATTAAGTTCAAATACTTTATACAACTACCATAGGAACTTGATCGAACGTACATTATCCAAAGTCTTGTAGTTAGATCATATCTAGTCAATCTAATTGATAGTCTTTCATTTTATTTTTTTAATAAAGGAAAATGATTACACTCTCATAATAAATATGATCACCAATGTCAACAACTGTGTAATAATTTAGTCTTAACATATTGTATATGTATCTTATCATAATTTGAGATCCGATAATCAGGTATAGACATAAATGACCTTCTTACCTCCCCATTTTCTAATTAACTTAATTACAATTTTTTTCAACAATCATGTGAACTAATTATGTATGTCAAATTGTAGCCATCACTAAACAATGAGCTCAAATTTATAACCATTCAACAAAAAATACTTAAGTAGTTACTCTTACCTATTTTTCAAGATGATTTCTGACACAAATCCGTGTTCTCTACTTCTCGTATTTTCAATCTCCAAACTCATCCAGATATTTGATCAATATAATTGATCTGAGCATTGGTGAATCAAAGAACTGTCACAGTCATGAAAAGATATACGAAATTCTATTGAGAGACTAAGATGAAATATTTGCTTATCAAGTGAATCTAGGTTCTTGCATGGTCATTTTATATAATTAAATTCAACACTCCGTCCATCAATATATTACACATGTACCAGTGTTACATTTAACTATTTCTCAGATAAGGATAAATCGCAAACCAAAGTAATAAATCAATCAACACTACAACTTTTAATAAAAGGTGTCAACCCTTGTATATTGATTGTAAACAAATTATTCATAATCAAGTATTGTACATCACGACGTAAGCTCCCCAACTTATACTGTCGAAAGTAATCATAGGCACTTTAATTTATATGCTCAATATCAAATAAATAAAATTACAACTTATTTATCATAAAATGTTAGTTTGTCTTTGTAAAAAATATTATATTGTAAAATATACTATATTGACACAAGCCAACAGTAAACATTTTGGCTAGCTCCACATATCCTCTATCTCATACGACAACCAAAAGTTATTTGATTAATTCAAATTGAATAATAAATGAATTAGAATATTAAAATTATGAAATACAAATACAAATAGAACTAATAAACCTAAAAAATTAGAAGTAGCCCCGTAACACAATTATATTAGGTTCATAGTTTAACTTAAGCTATACATATTATATTGCACATGTTGTGATTTTTTACACGTACTGAAAATGCTATTTTAAATCAATAGTTAGACTAAAAAATATACCAAGATTACATGATTCACGAAATTAATTTTTTTAATTTAGGATATTTTTGACATAACATATTTGAAAATCAATTTTTCTCAAATATATTTTCGACTGTGTACCTTTTTTCAATGAAATAATTTTGTATGTGGACTCATAATATTTTCATATTTGTACCGCAAATTCTTCTAAAAAAAAAATCTTTTTTCACTTCAAATAATTCACCTAAACAAACACTAACTCAAGTGACGTGAAACATTAGATAAATACTTCTTAAAAAATATATATTTTACATCCTTTTGCATATGTGCTTTTGGATTTTTAATAAAAATTGAAACATCATGTGATGTCAGTCATTCAACGACCTTATGTTCGAGAGAGAGAAATACTACATTTATGTATTTAAATTTAGTTTTCAATAAACATTCTCACAATTTTCATGTGACAACAAATTTGAATTAGAAACATTTCTCGAATTAGAAACCATTTTTACCGTCTCCTCTAAAACGAAAAATTGTTCGGTAGGGAATGGATTCATCTATCTAACTTCAAACTTTAATAGAAAAAACATTTCAATATTTGTGATTGTTTTAAACTACAAATAAATAAAAATAAATTATAGATAAATGACTAGTACTTGTAGATCTACAAAATGTGGACGAAAAGTTGTAGTAGCCGATATTTACATCCATCATTGTTATATATGTATCCGCTTTTGAAAAGAAAATTATATTATATTTTTTACTTTATGTAAATTTACTTAAATCTACATATAAAATTAAATAAAAATATATCACTCAAAATTCATCTACTAATATTTACTTTCATTAAATTCTTTTGGACATTTTTATGAGACCCTAATCTATAATATATTAAATATTATATCAAGTGAGAATTATTTTTTGAACGATTATAACCCTAATACAATTCTATTATTTCAATAATATCATATTTTTCATTTTTCATTATGTATAATAAATGCTATAATTAATTCTAAATTAATTAACATTCACATTCATTTAATTAATATTAATTAAAATTTCACATTTATATTCACGTCCATTCCTCTATTATTAATTCTCAATTAATCAATATTAATATTAATTTAATTAATATTAATTAAAATTTCAAATTGAACGATGCAATTTATTATTCACATCCATGTATGATAATTAGCATTCGTTTCACTCAACTGGAAATTAAATTACATTCATTTAAAATAAATGATTTAACATTCATTATGAGGTATTTATTACTTGGTATTAATTCTAAATTAATTAAAATTCAAATTAATTCATGTATCATATATCATTTATGCTTTTAGATATAATTCAAATACTCACATTGAAGTATGCATTTCACTATTTATGTGCATGTATAATAATTAATATTTATTTTGTATTTCTCTTATATTTAGATCAAAAGGGTAAATGAATGGTCAAATATTACATTTACGACACTTATAAAGTATTTTAGAATAACGTGCAACATACATTCACTCTGACTAGTATTCATAAAATATCCCTTTCAACTGAAGCCAAAACAACAGTGAAAGAGAAACTACTGGAACAAATAATGACAAAGAATATTCTTGATTAGTATTTGAGTTATTTGATAATGTACCTTTTAAATTCAAGTAGATCAGATATGAAATTTTATTTCAAATTATTTGAGTTTTTCTGTTGGGATCATCTCTTCTTCTCGATTTTCTTGAATTGAAAACATTGACAACTATATTTTCTACTAGGATTATCAAAACACTAATTTGAGTTTTCTGTTGGGATTGTCTTTTTTCCCCTTGATTTTCTTGAATTCAAAATAATGGTGGCTAATGTGCTGCGATTATCAAAACAAGAAAATAAATTTGACAGTGTCTATTGATGGCAATAATTGAAAATATGAAAGGATTGTGAAAGAATCATGATGGGGGTAGATATATAAAAATGGAGTTGATATATAGATATATAAAAATAGTATGAATGTATAGTGACTAAATGAATGAATTAAATAAGTACAATATGGGAATGTGATGTAAATGAAAATCATTTTAAAATTTTAATAGGGATAAATATAAATTGGGATAGATATATAACAATCGTGAATATAAATAACGGTTCCTTGACCAAATATAAATAGATTACAAGTAAGAGGCAGATAATGTCTCCCAAGTGATGACCTCTCAAGGGTTATTGACATCATAATATAGTACCGAACACGACAACAAGTATTTGCAACAACTTTACGAGGGAAAATCATACCTTGAATGATCTAATCTCGAACTAGAAAAATACAAGGGATGGATATGACCTTGAAACACAAGTATAAATTTTATGCTACCTATAATCAAATGTTTTGATCTCGAAAGACCCTTTGAAATTAACCACGAACATAGGTAGGGAGGTGAGGCGTAGGATAAATTGAGAATATTAATTATCTTGGAGGGAACCAAGCTGGGTTTCAAGAATTATAATCCTAATATGAAGTTCGTGGCCTTTCCCTCATATTTCTTGTTTAGTAAATAAGAATGATTTAATGAGCACGACTCATTTTATGATAAACACTGATAAATATCATATATATATATAGATTTGTTGATTTACACACAAATGCCAATAATTGATTCTTATCAATAAATTCGTTGAATATGAAAAATTCGAAACGTATTTAGAGAAATCTCAAACTATATTTTTTTAATAAATAACCAACGAAATGACAAAGCTGTAATGACACTTTAAGGCTCTTTTTGAGCTCCATTATTATTATTATTATTATTATTATTATTATTATTTTCAAAAAATAAAATTTTATAATAATGATTTTTTGGATAAGGTGTAGTTAAAAAATACAAAAAGTTTTGAGTTTACGTTTAAAAACTATATCATAGAATCACCAAAGTCCACCCTACGGTGGGTAGGTTTGAGATAAAATATGTTAAATGATTACTCCAATAAAAGGGAAGTCTTCTCATGCATTATCCTCTATGAATATAAAATAATTATAAAATATGAATTATATCCTTGACGATTTACAATTTACCTGATTTTTGCAACGAAAAAATTGTGCTAATTAAAGAATATTATTTAATTTGTTCAATAAGTTGAAACTTTCTCGGACCAGAAAGATATCATTTTTTTAACTTCTTTGTGCTAATACTTTTCAACTTGTGCCATACATATTAGGCAAGGATTGCCTTCGAGAAAAAGGATCACAACTTGAGGCTTAATTTTTTGTTGTTTTGACAGCTTAATTTGAATTGTCAAAATCATATAATTCATGATGCAAAATAATTCAAAATTAATTTTCACACTATTAGAAAAGTCAATGAGAAACATCTATAAATACATGCAACTTTGTACATCAATAACTAACAAACTAGAAGCAAAAAAAGTAAGTATGAAGATTTCAAGTATTATATTCCCATTTTTTCTTTTGGCATTCATTTTAATTTCTGGAGCTTCTGCTGCTCATAACAAAAACGATTTTCTTGAATGCCTTACCCTTCAATATCAAAAATCCAACTCCGAAACTGATTCCATTTACACCCCAAAAAATGCATCATATTCATCTGTTCTTCAATCTTCAATACGCAATCTAAGGCCGGCATCAAACTCTGGCCAGCGACCTTTCGTGATCATTACACCGGTGCATGAATCCGAAATTCAGGCAGCAATTTATTGCTCAAAGAAACTTGGGATTCAGCTAAAAGTGCGAAGTGGTGGACATGATTATGAAGGACTTTCATACATTTCTGAAACTCCTTTTGTCATTGTGGATATGAGAAACCTAAGATCAATATCCATCGACACAGAAAACAACACTGCATGGGTTCAAACAGGTGCAACGCTTGGTGAACTTTATTACACAATTGCTGAAAAAAGCAAGACTCTTGCTTTCACAGCCGGCGTTTGCCCTACTGTAGGTGTTGGAGGGCACTTCAGTGGTGGAGGATATGGCATGATGTCTCGTAAGCATGGCATTGCTGCTGATCACATCATTGATGCCAAATTAATTGATGCTAATGGCCGAATTCATGACCGAAAATCCATGGGAGAAGATCTCTTTTGGGCCATTAGAGGAGGTGGAGGAACCAGTTTCGGGATTGTGGTTGCATTTAAAGTGAAGTTAATTGTTATACCCGAAACTGTGACTGTTTTCAATGTCACAAGAACGTTAGAACAAAATGCAACCCAGATAGTACACAGATGGCAATATGTAGCTGACAATATTGATGAAAATCTTCTGTTAAGACTCTTTCTAAGAAGCATCAACTCTTCAGGAAAGAGGACAATAGGAGCATTTTTCACTTCTTTGTACCTAGGTCGGGTTGATGATCTCCTCCCAATAATGCAAGAGAAATTTCCAGAATTAGGTTTGGTGAAAGAAGATTGTACAGAAATGCCGTGGATAGAGTCCACAATCTTTTTTGCAGGTTTTCAGGGCGAATCACTGGACGTTTTGTTGAATAGAACTCAAGCTTTCACCCCGTTTTACAAAGGAAAATCAGACTATGTGAAGGAACCAATTCCGGAAAATGGTCTCGAAAGCATATGGAAATTTCTTAACAGAGAAGACGCAAATAGGGCAGAACTGCAATTCAGTCCATATGGAGGGAGAATAAACGACTTCTCAGAATCGGAAATTCCTTTCCCACATCGAGCAGGCAACATATTCATGATCCATTATGTCGTACCCTGGACCGAAGAAGAGAATGCAGACTCAGGAAGGCATATAGACTGGATCCGGGGGCTTTACAGTTTTATGGCTCGTTATGTTTCAAAATCGCCAAGAGCTGCATATTTCAATTACAGGGATTTGGATATTGGAATGAACAATAATGAGGTTAATATGAGCTACAGACGAGCAAGTGTTTGGGGATTTAAGTATTTCAAGAATAATTTTAGAAGATTAGTTCATATCAAGAGTAAGGTGGATCCATCTAATTTCTATAGGAATGAACAGAGTATTCCACCTGTATCGCCATGGTAGAAGAACTATGTATATTGGCTTGTCATTATTTATTTAATGACTAAAAGGTATCGTGAATAATAAATTATAAAAAAACAAATTTTTTTGTGAATAAGGTAGCAGGTGATTTTTTTAGACATCAGGAATGATTGCACCATAAATTTGGGTTTCATTATAATCTCCAACGATGAGTACGCTTTATTGACATGAAAAAATCTCCTAAAATATAAAATATTTTTCTTCTTTTTGAAAAAACAAAAATCTACTCCCCTCGAAGAATATATTTTCCTTAAAAACATGGAAAACTATGCATATTTTTAAAAGTTGAAAAATATTTCCAGTGGAAAAAAATAGAAATCTAACACTCCAAAATAAGAATTTGGATGGAAAACTAAAAATTTTCATAAAAAATAAACGCAATCAAACACACCCCAAATGAACAATGAATTCCATGAAATATATGGACTATAAGAGCATTTTCAAAATGCTATAAAAAAAAGACACTCTTTATTTTGAAAAATCAAACTTTAAAAATAAACTTCAAAACAATGTTTGTTTAACCATTGAAAATGCAATATGGATTTAACTCTCTACTATTGGATAGTCAAACTAACTTTCTTTTTATTTTTTATCGTGATAGTATTTAATAAATTGCAAGTTTCAGTGATCCATACTTAAAATTATTTATAAATATTATAATGAATATTGGAAGAAGTAAATAAAAAGTTAAAGTAAAGAGTTCGTTGTAGTGTATAAAAATAATTATTCTTTTTTAAAAATAAGGAGTCTCTTGAATATACTTTTAAGTGGGTGTTAAGGTCAATATGTAGTTAAAATTATAAGAAGCTAATAGAAAAACCGAAACAAAGGCACTGGGGATATATATGTAAAAGAAATT
>CAIGRN010114614.1:0-10270 GCA_903798345.1 Fraxinus anomala
TAACGCATCTCATTTACATTAAAATTGCCTTCATTTTTTGATTCCATATATTGAAATCACATTTTCCATCAAATTGACTAAATTCAATCTCAGCAAAAGCCATGTTGTGGACAAGTATGATTCACAAATTAAAAACAAATTACACTGATTTTCAAAGAACAGTAAGAGTACATATTGGTGTCACTCACAAATCACAGTAATACACTTAGTGAAACAAGATTTTACAAATTTCAAGCGCACACAAAGAATATGCAGGTCAAGACTCAAAAGAAAACATGATGACAGAGATCACAAAGCTATGTTTCAAATATTCCTCCTACAAGATCATCCTGGTATACACCCATACTTGATTTATTTCAAATTCCCAAGATTTCGTAGGAGCCTTTGGAAAAAAGATTAATCTCAAGGGGTATGTGTACAGTAAATTAAGGAAAAAAAATAAAAAAATCCTAATTTTTAAAAAATGAACTTTACAAAAAATTTAGAAAGATCTCGCCTGGGGAGTTTAAAAAACTCATTTTCTTCCTATTTTGCTCAATATCAATTCCAAAAATTTAGATCTGATGCAGATCAACCAATTCTCTAAGATCCATGTATCTTGCTCCATAGTAATGGCTCTGATACCATTGTGGAGGTCATGAACACATGATATTAACGTTGAGAAGCAACAATAAAATGATCTTACAGAAAATAAAAGTAAAGAAATTAAAGACAACACAAGCGACTTCTTTCAACATAAGCCCCAAAAGTTCGACAACCACTTCTACCACCTACATCCCTTGTTGAGCATCCAATAAATTGGATTATGCTCAGTTCCATTATATAGCCTAAAATGGCAATGAAGGTTATAAATGCTTAATCAATACACCGAAATAGTCCAAGAACACTTATATCTCAAAGACACAACTATCGATCGGTTTGTAACAGTAATTCAAGAGACTGCAAACTTTCTTACAAATATTCACTCAAAATATCACAAAATAAAGGCTAAAAGATTTGAGAGAAGAAGAACATATGAGAGAACCCTAGACAGACGAGAGAATTTCCTTCAAAATTACAGCACTCAGCCAAAATGAAAACCCCCAAACGAGTGCCAAGTGTAACGGCACTAATAATAGAACTATCAATAAGCAAAAAACAACGGTCAAAATGTAACCACGTGTCTCAATCCAATTAAATGTGCATCATTAATAAAGTTGCAATAATCATAAACACGACTTCAACACAAATTCTGAAAGCACCAATATTCGGACTAGAGTTCGAATTTTACACTTCCCTCGCATACTCGTTTTAACCAAACATGCTAAAAAAATATAAAATTATTTTTTTACGTTTTTCAATGAGTTTTCCTACTTAATCAAACATTCTTGAAAACAAAAACAATTTTCAAAGAATTACTAGTGACAATTTTTTTTATCAATACGAGCATTTACTGATATTTGAATTGGTCACGTGTTTGTTCTTCATATGGCTTAATTTTAAACTTATTGCAACTATAGCAACTTAAGTTTTGTTTTTCATAAATGTAGGTAGAATTTCTGAAATCTTTTTACTACTTAATCATTGTTAGGGTCTACTGTCTACAGAAAAACTTAAATCTCAAGTAGAGCCTTTCAAACTATACGTGAACTAAAATTCTTTTGACAAATTTTTACCATAACAATAAATCTATGGCAATTCTTTTCTTTTACTCGGACATAGACTGATTGATTATCAAAAGTACGAGTCGAGTTTCAAATTTGAATTTATGAATAATCTTGATTTATAATTTTTCAATATAATATGCATTTAGGATTTTCATTATGAGTCTTTTATGATATAACTAGCAATGCTCTATCACTTGTCCTCATTTTTAAGCGGTGTTCTAAAATGAGCATATGTGTGCACATATGCTCAATGCTTTTTTGAAACGCTTCACATATGGGGTATGTGAGTGATAATGCGATCAATCCATTTCGTTAACTACATATGCACGCTTAAACATCAAAATATTCAAACATTCGTATTAAAAATTGTGTCAAAATTAGGTTAGCAAAGTCTAGCCTATTTTTATAACTTCAAAAATAAAAAATAAATAAAAGCAAATTGAGCTCAACAAATATCAAATTAACCAAAATCACTCAAACCCATGGATTATATACAACAATTTGTAGGTTTTGACGTTGACAAAAAAATCATAACAAATTTTTCGTTGAGTTACAAATTATCTACGTCTAGCTCGGGCCTCCTCTTCTTCGGTCATTCTTCAGTTTTACTAGCAAGTGATGCTAGTAATGAACAATTTTGGATTGTTGATAATTGTCATGTTGATGAGGAGATTAATAATGATATCCTACAATCTACAGAAGGTAATAGAAATTATCAAGTTGAATAAGGGAATCCATTGAATATGATTTTATATCGTATGTCATAGAAGATGACTTGTATGAAAAGGAGTTTGAATTGAAATCCAATAAAGAGTTAGAAATTTTTTAATAGTAAAGTTTAAAGAATACATTATTTTATTTATTTATTAGTTTAGAATATTTAAAATAATATTAAAATTTGAAAAACGCATATTCTTGTAATACTCGATATTCAATCGAAATGCATTACCACGCATTACACAGTTTAGAAACTTGTTTTTAAGTAATAAATAATATAAATAAGATTTTTTTAAAATTTAAATTATTAGAATTAATTCAAAATCGTCATCTATTGGGCTAAATCTGCTTCAAGCCCATTACTATTTCGACTCAGTTACATGTGGACTCTTGACCAAAAACGATCCACTAACTTCTTAATGCAGAATGAAAAAATAAAAATAAAAATAAAAATAGAAAGACACTGCGAATCACAGCCGTATATCCCAAAGTAAAGAAGGAAATGGAATATTTCAACCGTACGATTTAGGTTAACAATCATTACTCTCCCACTTATACACAGTTCCCTCTCCATCTTCAAAAGCCCTTCTTCACGTTAGTAACCCTAAAGCGCCGAGTCACCACCTGAACCCGAGGACCCAATAAGGAGGAAAATGGTGCAACGCCTCACATACAGGAAGCGGCATAGCTATGCCACTAAATCCAACCAACACCGGATCGTCAAAACACCAGGTAAAAAACCCCTATATTTACGTATAATGTGTTGGATTTGAAAAATGTAAATCTCATTATGTATTTTTTGTGGGTATTTTGATGTGAGCGTTTTATTGATGGGTTTTATATTTGTTAATTAATGGGTGTTTTATGTGTGAGTGAAATAGGAGGGAAGTTAGTGTACCAAAGCACGAAGAAGAGGGCTAGTGGCCCAAAATGCCCTGTTACTGGAAAGAGAATCCAAGGGGTAAGATCAATTTTTCTAGGTTTCCTTGTGTGCTTAAAGTTAATTGAAATGGAAATGTCGTCTTTTTGTGATTATGTTGTGAAATTATGGCTAATCTAGTGTGTTAAGTTTGTACCTAGCTCTACTGTTTTCGTGTATTGGTTCTTTACTGATTTTGTCAATTGATAACTTCCTTTGCTTTAGTAATTTAATTTGAATATACATGGAACTCTTACTTTTGTATCAGGGCTAATTGGAATCATGAGGAGTTTGAGACCCAGGGCTAAGATTTAGTAGATATTCAATTTATTTGCAAGAACCTTACATTTTGTACTCAGATAGCTTTAAGAACCTGCAGAATTTTTATGCTACATTTTGGGGCAGCTAGGAGCAAATGGAAACTTCTCATCTATGAAGCACTACTGTACTAGAATGACATTTGGATGTGGACTTTAAGAATTACCTATAATTTGCTCCTCTAATGTTTTCGATTAAATATGGTTTATGGTCTTCAGTTATCTATATATTACAAACCTCCTTAATCTGCTGCAATTCAATTTTGCTTACTTTGAAGTTGAACAACAACCTTACAGTCGGGATGAATGATTACTAAGCATGTTTTATAATATCTGCAGTCAGTGCATTAAAAAGCTTGTCTAGGCTCGAAGCTTGGGCAAAACGTCTTGCTTCGCGCCTAAACGCACTTTGTTTTTTTCCAATTCTTAATGGCTGAATTTTTTCCTTCCTCTCTTTCGTTTCCCTTGGGTGCACTTTATTTGTTTTTTTATTTTTTCCTTTTTTTAAATTTTTTTATTTGACTTTAGCTTATTTTTTTTATATTTTTTAAAAAAACTTTTCATTTGACTTTAATTTCATGTTTTTAAAAGACTTTATTTGTAGAAAAGTTAAAAATGACTTTATCTAAATAGTTAAATAAGATTTAAGCTATGATACTATTTACATTATCTAATTATGATCTTCAGACTCGTTATTTGGTTGCAAACTCCAAAAAATGCATGAAGTTAATATAAGTCTATTAAATAGAACTTGTCTAATTGAAAATAGAGATTATGAAAAATATTCTAATTTTTGCATTTTGAAAACTTTAAAATTGTATAGTTGATTAATGGTAGGAATTATTAAATAAATATAATATTTTATAATTTTCAATGTTTGATATGTATTATTTTAATTATTAAGTAATTTTTCTAATGATTAAAATAATTAAAATAATATTAAAAATAATAACATTCTTTTTAACGTAAAGCTTGGAGCTTCGCCTTCAAGTCTAGCCACGCTTTACGTTTTTTAGAACACTGTCTGCAGCAGGTTTGGTTTGGTTTGTGTTGTGTTGTCCATACTTAAAATTTGAAATGCAAAATCTAATGTCTGTTTGATCAATTGCAGAGTTGTTGAGATTTGTATCACACTGTACTAGTAGTGAATGTATCTAAAACCTGTTGTCTATTTGAGGGTGGGGGTGGGCTGGCTTCTGTAGAAGTTATTAGTTTATATAAAGTAGATAGTAAAGACTAAATTTTGTAAACTCCCTATCTTCTATCGTTTAAATGTTAACTAGCTTTTTTTGTTATATAATTTATTATGTCAATGCTGTTAGTTTCAAGACACTTAGTTTGGCCAAGTTTGTGCATTTTGCAACTTACTGTTGTGAGGTTGAGTTGAAATGCTTCTGTTTTATGGGGTAGAAGACAGCTTAAATATATATAATAGATGTGGTAAGAATGTTTTGTTATTGACCTATCAAAGTCTTGAAGCAACTGTAAAAGAGCATGATATGGCTTATAATTATTGTGATGATGATAGTAAACTTGGAACTTTTCTGCATGATTCTGACTAAGAACATAAATCCTCTTGTTGGTAAAATTTGATGAATGAGTTGCAATATTTTTTCAGATTCCTCACTTGAGACCTGCCGAGTACAAGAGGTCTAGATTATCAAGAAATCGGAGGACTGTTAACCGTGCTTACGGTGGAGTGTTGTCTGGAGGTGCTGTAAGAGAGAGGTAGTTTTTTCCTCCATGTATCTTACATTTACTACAGTTTCCTCGTTCTTTGTTTCTATCTTTAAGTTTGTGACTTTCTTTTCTCATTGGAATTTGTAGGATCATCAGAGCTTTCTTGGTGGAAGAGCAAAAGATTGTGAAGAAGGTTTTGAAGATTCAGAAGGCCAAGGAAAAGCTATCTTCTAAGAGCTGAAGTGTGAGTCATATGCCAATATAGTTTTTGGATACTAGTTAGTCAAGGATAATTGGAATTGTATTCTGAGGTCTCCATGCTTAAATTATGTATGTTTGTTAGATTTTGTCAAATGACTGTTCAGTTTGTCGAAAATTCTCATATTTGGTTTTTGATTTCCCTGCCTTCATAATATATCTTAAAACTCCATTTGGGATTTGCTTTGGTACAATTCTTGAATTATCCGAGTTTATTGCTAAGTTTGTTCTGGTGAGTTTCAATGATAGCTTGATGTTCAAATTGATTGTTTCCTTTTCGTTGTTCGCCATATTTGAATTATTGGTGCCAAGATTATTTACTTGCCCCTCTAAATAATAGACTCAATGCGAATGGAAATTCACCTTGTGTCAGCTTTAATCGACATGTTAGCATTTGGATTGCTTTCTTCTCTCCTTTCCCTCCTAAGCTATATTTTTCTAGGAGTCATCGTGCTATTACTTCTTCAAAAAAAACCTTTAAAACCTCGGAGAACCTTTTATTGCTGCTTTTTCCTGTCTTCCAAAGTGAGAGTGATAACACGCACATTTTAGCCCCTGTTTGACAACCATTATAATGAAATTTTTGGGAAAAATGAATTTTGGAATGGTGATTTTTTTTTTTTTTTAAGAATGTATGGTTAAAAAAATAAGAAATTTTTTTTGAGTATACATATAAATATTATTTTGTTGGAGAATGTGTGGTTGAAAGTAGGAAAGAGAAAAATGCATTTTTCCAAAAATGGAGCCCAAATAAGGGCTAAATTTGATCCTGATTCTTTAAGCGCGAATGGAGATGGTAGAGCCCAGGATATAGGGGCTAAATTTGATCCTGATTCTTTACGCGCGAATAGAGATAGCACAGCCTGGGATACCATTCCATTGGCGCAATTAATAAGATGTTCCATGTTAACAAATCAACCTATTATTAGAGAATATAACCGTAAATGAGTATAGAAGTGAATTTGACCTTTTTCTCATAAACTCCTGCAAAGGCACTTGGTTCAACTTCAACACAGCTATGATAACGTCGTAAGATCTCGGCCAAGCTGCAATACTAGGTATATTTACACAAAATAATGAAAGAACACCTAGGATTCTAATTCAATGACGAAATGGGAGTTCCATAGGCACACAAATGCAGCAACTATAGAATAGCAACCATAAGCCATGAATAATTTACTACATTTTTAATTGCTCAGAAGCCCATAGTTGGATGTTTCCATCCTTTTATCTGTTCCTGACAAAAGGGTGGGAGCAGGAAACAAATATGCTGATTAAACCTTTAAAGTTGATGAAGGTAGCCAAATTTTTAAAAAATCTGTGTTAAAGGTAGAAACATATGCTACTTCAGAGAAGGATATGGTCCATATCAGGTGACTGAGCCAGGAAAGGCTTATATCATGTTTGAAATCATGAGCATTGATCCTGCAGGGGAGAGTGGATAGGAACAGGACCGCATTATAAACTTCAGTGCTACCCTTGCTATTATCTCAAATTAGATTCGTTATTTCAGCTAGAAATATTCTCTTTGAGAATTTTGAGTCAAAATTAGCTATGATGTTTATTCAAATCAACACCTTGCCACTATCTGCCCGAGCCTTCAAAGAAAATATATTTAGAAAGATACAACAAATTTGTTCCAATTAAAGCCAAGCATCAGGAATACCCTGTTAGCTCCCACAAAACCTTGGGCACAGAAACAATTTAGAAGTCTTGCTACCAACCTTAGGATTATATACCTTCACATTTTACAAACATCTCATTCTCAACACATTCTAGGCCCTCTTGTTTGATCCCCATTATTTTCAAAATACATTTTTCTCTATTTTCTTTACAACCACAGATTCTTCAATATAAACCCAAAACTTTTCCTTATTTTTCAACCACACATTCTCCATTAATCTACTATTCCAAAATGCATTCTTAAAAAAAAATAAAAATATGGGGCTCAAACGGGCTCTAGGTAAGGAGGTTGAGAAACAGAACAATTGTGGAGCAAATAACAAATGCAACAATAAGCATCTCTTTGAAGCTGTATCAGAAATAAGATTTAGGTATCGAAGGCAACAATTGTAGAACCAAAGGCCAATACATATAAAATAGTTCATAAGATTTCAGTCTTGAAGGAAATTTTGTATGTCTGCTTTTGAGAATTATAAAGTGCACTTAAAAGGTACAGTAACCTTTTCGTCAAAAGATTTGGGAAAAGGGATCTCGTTCCACTAACAAATTACACAATAGGGGATAACCACCATTACTTTCATCTTAGCTTTGTCTAGAAAAGGCAGTGTTACTTAAACAAGGAAGCAGCCAAGAGCAAGAACGCAAATATGTATGAACAGGGTTCTTATTTTGAGGAGCGCATGGTTTAAGGAAGAAAAGAGCCAGTACAGAAGGGAGAAGGCAAATTTCGGTTTTTGGGCAGGCACCATACAATCGACAACTTTACCATTTTCCCTCTATATCAAAAGTTCAATAAGCAAAAGCTTTGAATGAACAGTGCCACCTTGATACACTCAATGACTTGAATAAAGTCTAGAAGATAGATTAAGAAATAACACTGCACGTCCAGGACCTGTAAAGAAGTGAATACATATGCGAGGTATACATATGCATGGTTATGTGCAAGCTATAATTGAATGTAATATGAAACCAATGTAAAATCTATGAAGACATGTGCATGGTTATGTGCAAGCTATAAATGAATATAATATGCAAGCAATACACAGTCTATCCAGAAATAAGCATGGCTACTTGTTCGTATAAATGGAAAAGAGAGCAAGTAGCTTCATGTCTCAAAAGTATGTCAACCGTAACCAGGGATTCGGAAGAAAACTCCTTGACATGACGTGTATATAAGATCAGCAAGTCTCAGGGTTTCAACTTGCACATGCTTTTGTACCTTTATTATAGTATCATGGTCAACAACATAGTGATCAGTTTGAATCACATCTTTTTTAATTTCATGATTTGCCTTATAAATCTTTTGCATCCTGATAATTTTGAATGACATATTATTTAACCTCATGACCCGCCTTATAAATTTTTTGCTCTTTGTTTAGACCAGTCTAAGCAAATTGCTCATCAGTATACAAAAATTGCTTATCAAGTGACGAGAAAAATCTTCTTATTATACCGCCAAATTACATACATGTTATCTCGACCTATGTAAGTGGCATCTACATTATAGTACCATAGTTATACTCAAAGTACATGATAATCGTTTATCTCTATCACGTTACACACAATCTCATCTTTGTAATACTTTCCAATAGAAAGTGAAATATGCCATGCTTCAAATTTTGAATTTGTTGCCCTCTTTTAACTAGTGAAATTTGATAGCAAGATGAGTATTTTCATTATTCAAATTTAAAGCTTTCACCAGTGCTTTGGATACCATATTTTCACTACTCCCATGATCTATTATCATGATGCATAATTTATTGTTGATGGTGTATCGTGTTCTAAAAATCTTATCACGCTTTAGATTGGGATCCTTTATACTCCCGCAGAATCCTTGATAGCTCAAGAGTATTCAAATCTAGTTGGAACACAAGGACATTTTCTAGCCACATTTAACTGTATTCTGGGCTTTTTGAAACAACCAACATTCATAACAGTCAAAAGTATCCAAATTCTTATCAGTTGCGTCTTCAAATATCTCCATCTTTCGTTCCAGATTCTAGACGTTATTTTGCAATCCTCCGATTATCATCGTGAGAATCCATACCACTACCACCATAAGTTGTCATTAGCTAAGACAAACCTTGCTCTGAAATCAATTTTGGTATAGAAGCAATATCGAAATTTTTGTAACAAGAATAAAGTTGAATAACTTGAAAATATGTAGAGAAAAAAATTGATTATAATAAATTGGTTGATTGAAAAGTGTTCACAACCTTTGTTTATAAAAACAAAATAATTCCCTAATTATACCAATATAAAAAGGAAACTAGAACCTAATTAAACTAGAATCCTAAATGGAAAGAAATCTAAAATCCTAAAAGGAAAGAAAACTAAAACCCTAATAGAAAATAAAATCCACTAAGAAGAAAGAAACAAATTCTATTCTAATCAAGAAAGAAATCCTATTCTAAACAAGAAAAAAGAAGAAAAGGAGATAAAATACTATTAAAACAAGAAATCCTACTTGGAATACAAGTGTCCTAAATCAATAACAGGACTTGAACTTGAGATCTTTTCACTCCGACACCATATTTTATAAGAATCTAATTTTCGTGTTTGAATCAACATTTTCACCAATTATTTCAAAAGAACCCAAAGCTTATGGCATGTCATACATGAGACCATCATTAAAAGCCTTACCCTTATGCTTTAAGCATCATTCATACTATACAATGGCTAAAGTGTTCTATCTATTATCTTGCCTTCCATGAGTTGTCTATTACGAGCCTTGATTTTGAGTTTTTTCCCCCTAAAGACTACGAAAAAGAATTGGAAATTAGAGAAAAAGCGTGCCTTAGCCTCCTACAACTGAAATGTGATTTCTCGTAGTGAAGTTGCAATATTTTAGCAGTGAATGGTTGGTTAGTGACACGTATTTTGTTTTCTTTTCTCTTGATTTATTTTTCTTTTAAAATGATAATACGCAAAATTCTTAAATATGCAATCAAATGGTTCACCAAAATAATAAGGCATTAATTACATAAGAACTACAACTAGAACTAAAAGTGTAAAACACATGAAACATTTGATTGCATATTTAAGAATTT
>CAIGRN010114618.1:0-10014 GCA_903798345.1 Fraxinus anomala
TCTAATATAATATAATGGAATTTTGTTACGTGTACATAAAAAATTATATAAGATATTACATGATGTCACACTCCACCATTTATCAGTTTAAAATATAGTCAATTTTTTCATTTAATTTTTTCCCTCCACATCATTTTATATAATTTTTTATGTATCATTTTTATATACAAGTGGCATAATCGAATATATTAAGTCCCTGTTTGGTAAGAATTAAAGTCGAATTTTTAGTAAATTTTAATAAAAGTCAATGAAATGTGTGATTAAAAAGTTGTTGATCTTATAAAATATATAGTTAAATTAATTGTTGACTTTGACTTAGATTGAAATCTAAATTTTATATTTCACCAAACAGGGGCTAGATATAATTTAAGCAGCCTTTTACAATATATAGAAAACATGACTTAGATTCTAATAGACGTCTTAAACACGACTCCAGTGTCCTAATCACTTTCAACCAAGAGTTTGACTTGTAAAAGAGTTCCTCCTTACCATATGACACAAGTCAGCATCACCAAGTCAAGTTATGATTGATCTTTGACAAGTATATTTCACACGCTTATTGAAGTCCCAAAATGATGTTTAATTTAAAATAATCGAGCAAATTTCTACTTATTGTGTGTTGTTTTTGACATTTATAGGTTAAATTCCCAATATGAAGATAAAGTGAGAAAAGGAAAGTGATTTGGAGGTTAATTTGAACAGAAAGATGAAATTGAAAAGTCACTGGGAAGTTTGGATTTAATTAGAAACTTTGTTAATTGAATGAATTCACAAGTTTGGGGACCAAATTCAACTTTTGGAGAAGTTTGGAGACCAACTTGAACATTATCAACACTTTGAAGGATCAAAGTTGAAGGAAATAAAAATTGAACGACTAAATTGTATGAGCTTGGAAGATGGGAAACCAATCTTCAAAATTCTTTTTTCTACAAACTCAATTTTAAACACACATTTACATAATAAAAATATTTTATATATAAACCCAAAATTATTTCCAACTTTTAGCCCTAGTTTGAGCTCCATTTTTTTTTTATCATTGTATCTTAAACTTTAAACAATTTTTTTGAACTAACCACTTAGGCTTTTCTTCTATAAAAACATGACTTAGATTCTAATAGACGTCTTAAACACGACTCAAGTGTCCTAATCACTTTCAACCAAGAGTTTGACTTGTAAAAGAGTTCCTTCTTACCATATGACACAAGTTAGCATCACCAAGTCAAGTTATGATTGATCTTTGAAAAGTATATTTCACACGCTTATATTGAAGTCCCAAAATGATGTTTAATTTAAAATAATCGAGCAAATTTCTACTTCTTGTGTGTTGTTTTTGACATTTATAGGTTAAATTCCCAATATGAAGATAAAGTGAGAAAAGGAAAGTGATTTGGAGGTTAATTTGAACAGAAAGATGAAATTGAAAAGTTACTGGGAAGTTTGGATTTAATTAGAAACTTTGCTATTTGAATGAGTTCACAAGTTTGGGGACCAAATTCAACTTTTGGAGAAGTTTGGAGACCAACTTGAACATTATCAACACTTTGAAGGATCAAAGTTGAAGGAAATAAAAATTGAAGGACTAAATTGTATGAGCTTGGAATTGGGAAACCAATCTTCAAAATTCTTTTTGCTACAAACTCAATTTTAAACACACATTTACATAATAAAAATATTTTATACATAAACCCAAAATTATTTCCAACTTTTAGCCCTAGTTTGAGCTCCATTTTTTTTTTATCAAAATGCATTCTTAAATAGCGATTTGACCTATTACAACCACAAATTTTTCAATAAAATATTATTACACATAAATTAAAATTTTTCCTTATTTTTTAACCACACATTATCCATAAATTCACTATTCAAGATAATATTTTTCCAAAAAAATGACCATCAAACTCCAAAAATTACTATTCAAAATAATATTGTTCCAAAAAAATGACCATCAAGCAAGGGCTTAATTAATTTTTTTATATCGATATTACTATTATTATCGATCATCTTCATTCTGGTTATTATTTTTATTTGGAAAAATTGTAGCCACGGTATCAAATTTTTTATTTGTGTCACCCACGATATCAAACATTTCAAAATGTCGCAATTGAAATCGAAATAGAAGGAAACTGTTAGTTTGACCGTTAGTTGACCAAATAATTAATATTGGCCATAATTTTGACTAATTATAAAATGATAAAATTGTAACTTTACATTTTTTTTCAATAAAAACCACAATTATAATATATTAATAACTAAATTTAAAAGTCAAAAACCACCCACCATCCTTCCCTTTCTCCCTAACTCTACCACCAACAGTAGCAGCAGCAGTCGACCCCACTGCACACACCCAATGCCGACATCGTCGATAAAAAAGTTGCAACAGCTACTGCAACAACAAACTCCCACCATTGAAACAAAGCAAGAGATTAAACCCACTAACATACCAGATCACACCCATTATGACGATTCCCCCGACTGAAGAGATCGAAACATCATCGCCACAACTACAGTCACAACCATAGCAAAAACCCACTAACACCACCACTACAGTCCCGCAGCAAGAACCCACTTACATCACCACCTACTGAAGAAGAAGAGGAAAAGGGCTAGCCGAATTCAGGTAAGGCGAGTGCGTGAAGGGTTCATCGGAGAAGACTAGAAATTCAACCAATAATCAAATTAATAGTGCTCAAAATTTAATCCAAAAACCTTTTGAGATGGTGGTACCTGGTTTTGAGGATGTGTTCAAATATTATGCCAGAATGAAAAGTGGGGGATTGGTTTTGAGGATGTGCCTTCGAACACCAGTGTTCAAAAAAGCGTAAAGCGTGGCTAATCGTGAAAACCAAGCTTCAAGCTTTATGAGCCTACGCGAGGCTAGACGAAGCTTAGGGGTAAGAAATCGTTTTTTATTTTAAATTTTTAATCATTGTAAAAAAAATCAATAATTCAAATAATACATATCAAACATCTAAAATTATAAAATACTTTATTTACTTAATAATTTCTACATAAAGATAAGTTTCAAAATCATAATTACGAAGACACAAAGCAAGCAGTGAACTGTGAAGCACAAATGCACAATATCTTGACTCTTGTTTGGAATAGTAAAATTTACAGTACAATATATTTATTATCCAAATTCCAAAACTTTTGATTGATTGAGGGAAAACCACAAAGAAAAAGAAGAATAGTAAGCAAAATTTACTGAGAATCCACAAAATACTGAGAATCACATGCCCCAAAATTACAAATACAATGTAAAGCATAATAACCTCCTAATGTTATACATATTTGATACCCAAATCAGTGTGGTGTGCAGAGAAATTGAGAGGTTTTGCGCCGTTCTTTCGTCTTTTTTTCCCATTCTTCCGTCTTTTGGAGTCTGGAGTTTTTAAAGTTTGAAGGGATAGTGAACTACTAAATCTGGGCCATGGGTTCTATTAAAAAATGAAAAAATTGGCCCCCCTTAAAATCTGGACCTGAGGCGGAGGCACGCCTAGGCGTCCCTAATAGCTAGGCACGCCTAGGAACGCCTAGGTGAGCATTAAGCGGTCAACATTGTTGTTGCCACTTAATTCCCGCTTAGGCTTAAGGCGAAGCGTTTTCATTACACTTTCCACCTAGGCGGACTATGCGCACTTTTTAGAGCACTGCCTTGACTTCACAATTTGGACAATCATTGTAACTCAATTAAAATTTTCGTTTTTTAAGGTGCCGGGGTAGTGGAAGATGACAGTGGTGATAGCTTTTGGATTTGGTTTTGGTGGGTGGGTGGCTTTTTTTCTTTGATTTATATTTTTTAAATTTAATTATTAATATATTAAATTGTGCTTTTATTGAAAAAAATGTAAAATTATAATTTTATCGATTTAGAGTCAATATTAATTATTTGGTAAACTAATGGTCAAACTAACGTTTTCCTTCTATTTGGACTTCAGTTGCGACATTTTGAAAGATTTGGTACTATATGTGGTACAAATGAAAAATTTAGCCAAAGTCTGCTACTAAATAAGATTTGATATCGTGGTTGTAATTTTCGGTTTTTATTTTGTACCCATTTTTGTTTTTATTAATGACGCGTTAGAATATTAGGAAATAGCATTTAACGTTTTCTTCACGGACACCCAACTACCAATTTTCCACGATTTTTACATGCAATTAATTTAATTTAATTTTCTCCTCCTGCAAAAATAAAAATAAAATAACAAAACCCCTTGAAAAAATCCCTCACCTGTTCATTCAATTCCTTTGCATTTCTCAAATCCAATATTCAAATCGGCCTCAGTTGGATCGATCGATCGTTAATTTTGATTAATTGGTCAATTAATCATATTTTCTGGATCAATCGATCGATTTATTGGTGAAACTTTTTTTATTGATTATTGATTAGTAGTAAGAGATATATCAGAGAAAATGGAGCAGAGCAGGAGGGCCGTGGAGTCTTACTGGAGGTCGAAGATGATAGACGGTGCGACGTCGGATGAGGACAAGGTTACTCCGGTCTACAAATTGGAGGAGATATGCGAGCTTCTGAGGTCATCCCACGTCAGCATCGTTAAGGAAGTCTCCCAATTTATCCTCAAACGCCTCCAGCATAAATCCCCCATCGTCAAACAGAAAGTTCGTACTGCCCCCGTCTTTTTTGTTTATTTTTGTAATGGAATTGAGATGAAATACTTGCTTTTATTTGTTTGATTTAATTATTTTTAATTTAATCCATTTGATTTCACTGTGAAATTGGATGTACTATAAGAATTTTCTGTATAATGTAAGAAATAGTTATCTTTAATTCTATAATATTTATTTCCATTCAATTGGATTGTGTAGGACATAATATATCTGCTTCTTTAGCAAATTGAGTTGCTAGAATGGAGAAAATACATTGTAATTGATTTGAACACGGCTTATTAGGAAGTCAGACACTGACTCGCTCTTTCTATGCATGGCATTTCCATCAATATTTTTTTTTTCGGACCATTTTTTTACTATTCGGGCTTTTCTTTTATTATTATAGTGAGTTCAAATGTGGATAATCAATTGGCCTAGTGGGTCTCAGTGTGGTGTATGGGTTATCTGGGTCAGGATTTTCACGTTGGCTTGTAAAAAAAATTCTCTGTTTGTGTGAATTGTGCAAGTCAATCAGTCTTGTTCTTCTCCCCTTAACAGAGGTTCTATGAGCTCACCTTTAGAAAAACATTCTAGAGATTAATCAAAAGTAACAGCTATTATCATGCATTTGGAATCATGTTGTTGAATGGATGATTGGTTAAAAGGATGAGAATTAGTTGATTGATTATATTTTGGAGTGGGTTAGGTTCTATAGATTTTTGGTTTAATTAATATGTTCCTTTGAAAAGTAATGAAATGAAATGAAACGGACATTTTTGTTGGAACCACAACTTACTACCTACTTATCGTAGAACCCACAACTTATAAGCACTACTAAGCAAGCACTAAGTGAGTAGAAGTATTAATGGTAAGCTTTGTATTGGTTTGAAAAATTCTTGTACAATGATTGGCTTGATTTCTTACTGGGAACAGAATTAATACGTTTGAGAACATGCCAAGGAGAACTGAGTCGATATGGTTTTGTCTGGGTAATTTGTTAGTTCTATTCTAGCTCCAAATTTGTGGACAGTTCAGAGCTTGCTACTAGTTCACCCATCAAAGTGAAACTTTCTGACTCCTACTGGTTTGAACAGTTGATGGGGGAACTACTTGTTCCTGCATTTATCTTTACAATTTTTTATTCAAGTAAAAAATTATTATCAGTGCAAATACTCATGTAGTGGCCATCTGATTAAATTGTTTTATTTAGGCACTTAGGGTGATTAAATATGCAGTGGAAAAGTCAGGCCCAGAGTTCAGAAGGGAGATGCAGAGGAACCCTATAGCTGTACGTCAATTAATTCATTACAAGGGAGAGCCAGATCCTATGAAAGCTGATGCATTGAACAAGGCTGTGCGTGAAACTGCGCAGGAAGCATTATCTGCCATATTTTCTTCAGATGACCACAAACCTGCACCTGCTGAGAGTAGTCTTGGTAGTCGTATACAGGGTTTTGGGAATACCAACTTTGAAATTCCATCAGAAGATAAGAAGTCCTTTCTTAGTGAGGTGGTTGACATTGGAAGTTCTACTATCAAGCAGGGTATAAATAATTTAACAAAATCTCCATCCCTCAAAAAGAGTATTGAGACTGGGAGTTACAGGAGCCCGAATCTTCGGAGATCGTTGACTAGGGAAAATGACAACTCTGATCGAGATGAAGGAATTGGCTCTTATGGTGAAACTCATAGCAGTGTGCGCATCTTGAAAAATGTTGGTTCAGGAAATTGGGGTCCAGATATCAGTGCATCCCAGGCAGAAACAACTAATGGCGATTCTCGTTTGAGTTACGGTGAAAAGACTCGTGAGGAGAAATTGTTAGAGACCATTGTGACATCTGGTGGTGTCCGTCTACAGCCAACTCGAGATGCACTTCAGGTTTTCCTTGTGGAAGCATTAAAATTGGATGCTTTGTCTTTAGGGCATGCTCTTGAATCAAAACTTCAATCACCTCTCTGGCAGGTTCGCTCTCTCAGTGACTGTTCTGTTTATGCATATATACAAAAGTGACCACCTACACAGTTATGAACTTATGGAGATGTAATTTGATGTTTTTCAATGACATGTTAGTCTAACAAAATGCTATAATGGAGGTTTCAACTTACTATATTTCCAACATTGCTACTTATGTCAGGTTCGCATGAAAGCCATTTCTGTCCTTGAGGCAATTTTACGAAAGACAGACGATGAACATTTTTCTGTGATAGCATCTTATTTTAGTGATAACAAGGATGTTGTGGTGAAATGTTCTGAATCTCCGCAAGCATCTTTGAGGGAGAAAGCAATTAAGGTGATATTTCATAATTTGAGCTTTGCAAATGAACCCCTACTAATATATATATATATATTAAAAGATCGCAACCCCCCAACATATAGTATTAATCCAGAAGCAGGAGACGGGAAGGAAATATCTAGGTGACATTTTCTGTGAAAACAATATATGCAACTGCAACAAACTAAATTATTCACCTTTTGTTGAATGAGATTTCACTACTCGTTACCTATTTTTCTTTTCCTTGCAAGAATTGAAGGAAATTTATGGTTTGGTGCCAATTATTTTTAGATTAAGTAGTACTTCCAAGTAATTTTAGTCAATTTGTGGTAATTTATGGACAGGTGTTGAGTCTTCTGGGTGGAGAACAAACTGGTAGCGGAGTCCGTCAGCTAGATAAATCAGTGAAAGCTGAGACGGTTGCATTTCAGATGCCGGATTTAATGGATACTGGTGATCCTGATGATCTTCTTGGAGTGGAAAATTCTACTAAAACGCAGAGAGTTCAAATAATTGAAAACCCGGCAACATCTGCTGCTCCTCTGATTGATGATATATTTGGAGACAGTTTCAGAGTCGATGAAAGCACCAATGAACATAAATATGGTGATGATCCTTTTGCAGATGTCTCATTTCACACCAATAACAATATGGACCATGCAGTTGATCTCTTTTCTGGGATGACTGTTGGTAAGTCAGGAGCTACTGAAGCCCGTGTAGCGACTCATAAAACTGGATCTGAACCATTTGATATTTTAAGTTCCAATTCCGAAGCTTCCCAGGATCAAGGTAATTCTAGAAAAGACATTCATGACTTGATGACTGGCTTGTCTTTAAATGGTAATGACCCATTTGCCAAGCAAAGTGGAAGCTCTGCCGAGAAGCATGCTGAAAATGTAGGCTCAGTTTCCAATGATGTCTTCAACACACTCAATTCTCAAGCTAATGGGGTGAATGCTAATCCCATGTTCCCTTTGGGTGCTATGGCATATAATTTTCCCCCTGGCTTGATGTTTAATCCATCATTAGTTTCTCAGCCAATGGCTAACAATGCCATGGGGAATCTTTTCGCTCAGCAACAGTTTCTCGCAACAATGTCCAACTTTCAGCAGCTAGGGAACCTGCAACCAAGGGCTAGTGTTAGCCATGCTGCTGGATATAATGGAGGGTTTTCTTCACCCTTTCCAGATATTTTTAATCCTATCACTGCTACTCCAGCTCCATCGTCCGTGATGAATGATTCAAAGAAAGAGGAGACCAAAGCATTTGATTTTATCTCGGTGAGTTGGCCTGTATGCTTTATCTGTCTCTTTGTTCGCGGTACATCATTGTGATGGTGATGCCAACTAAAGCTTCAGAAAAACGTATCTACGCTTGAAACTTGAGTCAAATTTACCAAGTTTATTGTCAGGATTCTTCAGATTAGTTCATCAAAGATTCACCTTATAGGAAGGTCTCCAACTGTAGATGCCTCCCTTTTTCTTGGAGATCCCACCATTTCAAAATCTCCATAATGCATTCGAACTATGAAAGATGCATCTTTGCTTTGATAGAGCTTTAGGTTCATAGGCATATAAATTGGGTTCATGTGGTAGTTGGGTACTGAAGTATTCATTATTTTTAATGCTGATCAAGGGTGGAGTGGGAACAGGAAATGCAATAACTTTTTAGGAAAACGATGCTCAACTATGAAAGTAACCGATAGATGATAGTAATATCGCAATCAGAGTCAAATCACTTAATTTTTAAATTTATAAAATACTTAAAATAAAAAAATACAATTTATTTATCATAGACATGGCACGATTTGTATGCAAATTGTGCATTGAAAGTGAATAAAAGGCTGATGGCCTTGCATTGTGTGTATGGTGGGTGCCCTTGTTTTGTTATGTGTGTGTGTGTGTCTTGTGACTGAATTAAGAAATTAAACATTTACACCCAGAAATAGCACAATGATCAGACATGACCAACATGCAAGCTATTGGCAACATGACCTTGTGTTAGACGATTAAAGAGTGATAAAATAGGGCACACCTCATGGAGTAATGAACGCTGTCTGAAGTTTGTCAATGTCTAATATGTCTCAAAAACCATAATTCCACCATAGGAGGTCTGTTCCCCACAGTGATGTATGGAGAACCATCACTTATAGAGGAACTTTTAGTGCTTCACCTGGATTTTGTTTATCATAGTCCATTTTAAATTAAAACTTTTATGTATTTTCAATTTGCATTTGTGAGTTTTATATCTGGTGATTGTATATAGATTGATGTCTCTTGTATTGTGTATATGGCATTTATTATTACCATTGCATGAACAGCATATCTGGTGGTACTTGAAGTCTTGTTATCTATTTTAGGGCAAGAAAATGTCTTGCACGCTTTGTATGATGAATCATAGTTGCATCTTGGTGGATAGGGGGTTGTTTCCTAAAGGGCAATGCTGGAATGTACACTTCTACATCATGCATATTTGAGAAATAGCAATATAGAACAATTTTTTCATTCCTTCATTGATGATTTGCATCCTTCTGAGGGTTCATGCTTTGACTGTACCATTTTGTTGCTATTGTAGGACCATCTGACTGCAGTTCGTGATCCAAAGCGGATGGTTTGAGTCTTGATTTTCGTTAGTCCAGATTCTCCATGAAAGCACTTTTTTACTATGGAAGCATGGATCTCGAAGTAAAAAGAGTAGATTTTCTTTGAAAGTAATGTTCTATTGGGTAAGTTAAAGATTTAGGTTCTTCGGAAATTGCATCCCGACTATAAAAACGTGACAAATCACCTGAAATTGTAAGGATGAGGCAGTGTTCATAATTGTGGAGTCATCATATATTTCTTTTCTTGTAATAAAAATGTAGAGCTCTGTAATGATTTTGGTTTGCTGAACGTGCTTCACTAGATTTATTCCAAGTTTTGTATTAGACCGTTTCAAATTTGTTGTTGCAACTGTTCTTTCAAGGACCAGTGAAGAAGTTAATTACTGAATATGGGTCTTCCTTGGAATCTCTAATTCCTTTCAGCACTCGAACAAGAGTTTTCCTCATCACATGATATTACACTTCTGGCTATACTGACCATATAAAAAAGGAGAAAATTATAGCAGCGGTCCCAAACCTTTGAAAAATTAG
>CAIGRN010114625.1:0-20113 GCA_903798345.1 Fraxinus anomala
TAATCTGTCTATGTAAGAACTTTGCTTTAATGTCGGGACCATCAGTTGAATTGTCTACGTGAGAACTAATCTGTTGGGACCGTCGGTTAAACTGTTGGCTTGTAATGAAACAGTAATTGGAAACAACTATCCTTTAAAGAGATACTAGTCTGATTTCCTTTAAAAACTTGACAACAAAAAAATGAATCTTGCACTCTGACATTCTCGTGCATGTCCTCTATAATTGTAGTCCCATAATTTGAAAAATTAACTCTTTTGCTACCTCCATTTTAGTAAAGTTCCAAGGAAAAAGTAACTCTTTGATACATCCCCTTCTCATATATTTTGTAGTCCTATCTTTTGAAGAAAAAAGAAAACCTTATCATAATGTACAAGATCAAGCTACGTGAATGGTGTGAAAATATGAATTTCAATTTGCTCAACTATAGGATAATAAGAGATGGCCCAGATGATTCCCCTCAATTCACTGTTGAACATAATGGGCATACTTTAAGACTACTCCCATTCTTTGTATGTGTTGCAAGAATGCTCAAGATCTTGGGCACAAATTACATACTAACATTTTTGTTAGGCAAGTTTCTCCATTGTCCAACAACTCCCATCCACTAATGCTGCTGCTCATCCAAATGCTGATGATCCAATAGCTATTACATTTCCTCTAGTTGTGCCAAGTTATGGAGTTCCAATTTCAAAAGCATATCATGTAGCCGTAGCTCTCCAGTTCTCCAGCTGAATATTTCAATTCTGTCACCACACATTCCACCTACTAGTAAGTTTTATGTTTTTGGTTTAAAAGTTATATGATTTATAAATATGCAAGCTTTATGCATGTGGATGAAATTCGTAATGTTATACTTGGGTTGATTGTTGTATGACATTTCATGATAAGATTTGAAAATATCACAAAATGTAGAATGTTTAACTTTTACATTGTTAGTACAGATTTCCAACCTCCTAACAAAGAGATAATGCAATCAAACTACAAAGGTAATGCAACTAATAAGATTTGGTGTTCATGTTGGATAATGGAGATGAAAAGGAAGAAACTAAAATTACTTGTATAAAGCTTAGGCATGAATCAGTACCAAATTTTGTTATGGAAAAATTTGATGCTAAAATGAACCAAGAAATGAGAAGGTCCATAGCACATTCTTAATTAAAAAATACTATGCAAATTATTTAAATGATTATAAACTCGTTGATCTTTGTTTGCCAATGACATAGTTTTAGTTGATGAGACTAGGAAGTGGTTGTATCACAAACTAGAATTTTGGAGCAATAATTTGGAATCCAAAGGGAAAAACTAAAGTATAACCAAGATATAGGAAATGCAATCTGAGTTCAGTAATTCTTTTCGACTCTGTGTCACAATCTCATAAATTACTATATCATTCGTTTTTACAGATGTGTTGCACATATATACAAACTAGTTGCAACAATATGCTCGAAAGAGAAATCTTATTACGCCTGTGTATGCTTATAAACTCGATGGCCCTCCTCACGCTCTCCGCTACAAGTCACGTGTCTCTCTGGATGGGAAAATATATAAAGCACCAGCATATTTTTCCACACTAAAAGATGCTGAAAATGCAGCAGGCAAAGTTGCTTGTCAAACATTGTCAATTGTTGAGACTAAGGAGGCCAGTATTCAGACCAACTAATTTTGATACTTTTATCATTATTGCTTTTTTTGTTGTTGTATTTCATTTGTGCATTTTAATTACTTTAGGATAAATGAATATACAAAAATCTCCTACGAGAAATGGCCCTGAAAGGAGGTCTTAAGTTCCTTCATATGAGACATCCCTAGTCGGTCCTCCTCACAAGGCTGGATTTATGTCAATTGTGGTGGTAGGAAGTGACAATTTCCGAGGAACTGAAGCCAGAACTAAGAAGCAAGCAAAGGCGAATGCTGCTGAAGTGGCTTACATTGCTCTTAGAGAGAGTAAGAAACTAAATATTTATTTGGTTTTGAATTTGTTCTAGTCTCTAAAAAACAAATACTTCAGTTATTCCTTTTTTGCTTATGCATATAACACTACGACCGATTGCCTTGCGTAGCATTTAAGTCTTGTGGAGTAATTTCTAGTTTGGGGTGGTGTTGCTGGAAGTGGCAAGCACTAGTGGAATTTATAGAGCAAACTACATAGGTTCTCTTCTTTATTCTTCTTGGATCTATCTATAATAAGATGGTGTTTGCTTTATTCAATTCTTACAGCTTCATTTTATAGTTTGATCCATGTTAAACAGATATCTAAAATGTTGCTAGTTTTTCTTTTGGATTTGAATCAAAAGTTGTACTTGAATTATTAGTGTTAGTTTTCTGGCGTGGACCTAAGAGATTGAGAATTGTATTAAAGTTCACAGAAATGGAAGGAAATTTCAAGGAGGAAGAACATATCTGAAGCTTAATTCGACATCGACAGTGTGATATTGTGTAATATATTTATTTATGTTTTTTACTCGGTTCCTGGTACAACGTCACTTCTGTTAATTCATCTCCTCATCCTCCTCTCCCCCTCCTTTACTTTGTTCTATCACTATAGGCTTGCACCAAGGTTCTGCATTAAGTACTTTTCTTTTCATATTAGTCATGGACAATCATAGAAGACATGGATACATTTCTTGGTGTATGTTATTGTGAGATAGTACAACTTAGTTGACTAAGAGGAGTTAAATTGTAAAAATTAGAACTTTGGAACAGTACTTTTGTACCAACAATTTTAGGTCAAGTAGAACCAAAACTGAGTACATGCAATACCACCTTAGAATAGTAGTAATAAGGATAATGATGAAGTTGCTATATAGGGCCTTAAATCTCCATTGGCACTGCAATGGTGCTGCAATAGGTATTTAAAGCTTATAATTTCTTAAAACTTGCAGTTAGATAGTGACTGATAGGTTTAACCATTTCAAATAAAACAGTCTTTGTTCGGTATGCCTTTAATAACTAGTTTTGATATTATCTTTTGCTTCCACCATATGGTCCAAACTCCTTTTATCAGACAAGGAATTACAATTTTTCTTTTGGTATAGTTCATTCTTCATTCCTTCTGATGAAGAGGTACACGAGTAAACGATATGAACGAATTTTCTGTTCAACGAGTGTCGTACGACACGACTCGTGGTGAAGAACCCGTGTTGGAGTGTCCATGCTCCATGTTAATACCTCTATAATTTGTAAATTTTTTTAATTATCTCCGTTATTCTTATTAATAAACACAGTACACTTTCTTGACTCATTTCGGCATCTTTTTACTCTTCAAGATCTCATTAAGCAATTTTGTCAACCATATAATACCCAATCTGCCCAAGCACTTCCATAATTTGATAGAAATTCAATACCAGCAATTGTATTTCTTATCTTCATCCTCTTCTTTTCTTCCTTCACTTCTGAAACTTGAATTCTTCTAGTGTAATTATCATTCTTATCTACGGTGAATTTTAACAGTTCCAAATATCCAAGTTTTTCATTAATTACCTTGTCAAAGTAATTCCTCCATTGGCATTGCAACTGAACCCGTTACTTTGCAATTGGCTGAATTGCAGTTAATGTAACAATAAATACAGAATTTAGTAGGATTTTAAATTTAAATTATGTTTGTTCTAATTAGATTATTTTAATATTATGATAATGTTTTAATTTATTAAAAGTTAATGTTGACCTCAAAATCTCGCCAACGAAGTCTTGGGCACCTCTCTGTCCCCTTAAGTGTCACCTGTATGTTCAAACACATTGTTAGGGTGCAAATGTTGGTTGAGAAAAAGGTCCGATGAATTACGTCCTGACAGTCAAGTCAATTGTCGGAAGGAGAAAAATGAGGATAAGAGAGTAAGATGAGGGAATTTGGCTAGGGGTTAGATTGCTTGTTTTAACTTTGAAATGAACCTGCATATTTACAAAGGAAAATGGCCTAAGCAGGGTTAGTGGATTGAGCCCAACCTTAAGATGAGATTGCTTGATTTAATTGATTCAATCCAATCAACATAATCAGTTGATAATGAGTCGGCCGACGTGCGACCTTCTTCTTTATGTGTATGTAACGTGATTTAGAGAGAAAAAATTAGACTTCCAAGTTTGATTCTATATATACAGGTGCTTGTCCATTGCCAAAACACACCAAGAAAAGAATCATTATACGCAATCATCAACACAATTATTTAAGAAGTGCAAAAACTATCTTAAAAGGAAATTGAAACACAAACACAGAGAAATAAACAACAAAATAGGAAAGTAAACTAAGCCTTATTTCAAATCAAAAAGTTCAAATCACATACACAAAGAAATTGGAATAATGCGATACATAATGAAGACTATCAATAGTCGTCTTACGTCATACATATAACAGTTTGTTATTTAATGTATTAGACAATAAAAAATTACCACATTAATGTATCAAATAATAAACTGCTACATATATGTTACGTAAAATATACTGCGGATAGTTTTTACTATGAATAACATTGCTCAAGAAATTGTATTGATCAAAAATTAGAAATGTGATCAGAATTGAGATGAGCCCGCAAAATGATACGACAATTATGGTTCAAAAGAAAAAATAAAGGCAACAAAGCCTGCTCAAATCTTCCAAATTCTCATTCTTTTTCTCATTCTTCATTTCAACCATACATTTTATCAATAAAATAATATTACACATAAACCCAAAAATTCTTCTTACTTTTTAATCACGCAATCTTCCATCAATCACTATTTCAGAATTTTTTTTTACCCAAAAATGGGTGTCAAACAGGGGCTAAAATGAATCTAATCTCTACAACATGTACAAAGTTGAAGGTTTCAATATAGAAAATCATCAAAAAAATATTCTTGCAGTTAGACAAATTTAAATTTAAAAAATAATTGAAAATCAATAATTTATACAAATATATGTATTATTTCATCCACAAAGGCACAAAAATAAAAGAATATGAGGAAATCAATGGATGTAAAGAGATACCTAATCACATCACTTAGGATTCGCCGGAAGTCTTCTTGCGTGGTAGTGGGATAAAAGTGTGTTATAGTGGAGGTGGTGGTGATATAGAAGCTGTCACTGACCCAAGAATGGTGGTGAAGCTAGAGGTGGCAAGTAAGTCGAGCGGTTCGTCGGCTTGGCTGGTCAAAACACGGCTCGTGAGACAAGCTCGAGCCCGCTCGGCTCTTCAAAAACGAGCGGCTCGTGGGCTCAAGGGTTAATTTTTTTTAAAATAGGTTTATCTTTAAAAAAAAAAAGAGCGGCGAGCTAAAGCTAGGCTCGGCCCACGAGTTAGGCGAGCTCTGGTATTTGTAACGAGCCGAGCTCGTGGGTTTATGGGCCGAGCCTGCCAGCGCTAGGCAGCTTGTGGAGGAAGTCGATCAATTTCAATTCGACAAGAAATCATAGTTTGATTTTGTTTATTTGTTTAAGGGTAATTTTGGTAGTTTAGATTTATTAAATTTAAAGATTTATTTTAAGGCTAACTATATTCACACTACATTTTCTTACTCATTACAGCATATTTTTAGATCATCAATCTTTGCTTACTATTATAATCCTTATATCGGGTTAATACGCTAAATAATCACTAAACTTTCTCAAAAGTTTCTAGGAGGTCACCGAATTTCGAAAGTTCCCTAATTAGTCACTGAACTTTGCAAAAAGTTCCTACGAGGTTACTGAACTTCAAAATTTCCCTAAATAGTCATTGAACTTTGTCAAAACTTCCCTAGATAGTCACTCAATTTTGCAACAAATTCTTAAGGGATCACTGAATCATTTATGTATGGCGTCCAAATTTGTAAAGTTCGGTGACCTCTTGAAAATTTTTGCCAAAGTTCAGTGACTATTTAGGGAAGTTTTGAAATTCTGTGACCTCCTAGGAACTTTTTGCAAAGTTCAATGACTAATTAGGAAACTTTTAAAGTTCGGTGAACTCCTGGGAACTTTTGAGAGAGTTTAGTGACTATCTAGGGTATTAACTCCCTTATGTCCTTAATTTTATTTTTTACGCATTCTCATCTTCAAATTTTTATTAATTAGCACATCTTATATCTTATAATTATTTTTCAATCATATTTTTAAAAAATATTAAATTCAAAAATGTGACAAAATATTCTTTTACATTTTAAAGCACACAAAAAATTGTTTTGACTGAAACCATTATTAAAGATAAGATTTGCTAATTAATAGAATATTGAAGACAAAAATTCAGTCGAATAAAATATGGACAAAAATTTTACATTGAGAAAAATTGAGGATCTTAAGTGAAATTAAAATGTGGTTCTAGTAATAAAAGTTGTGGTTGCTCATGCAAGACATATAAAGTGAAAAAGTAAAGACATGATTTGGTCTAATTCCAACATACAAATATTGACTTGGGGGTAGAGTTGTCATTTGCATAACTGCTTCAAAAGGTTAACTAATACGAGGATGTAGAAAATTTGACCGTTGATTAGTAATAATTTAACATATATTACGAAGTACTGTTTCATAGAAATTAAAATCAACTTTTTTAATAAATTTTAATAAAAATTGATAAAAAATATTATTAAAAAGTTGTGAGTCATATGAACTATATGGTTAAATTTAATTATTGACATTAACTTAAATTAAAATTAAAATTTTAATCCATATCAAACTGGGCTAAGATAAAAATGTGCATTAGGAATTTAAAAGGATATAACAATATTAGATAAGAGTATTACTGATAATGAACAAAAAGGAAAAAAATATAAAAATGAACGATTTCACATATCCACACTTTTTATATGCAGTAGATAAATTGTGGATTTTGAGATACAAATATATTGACAATGCATTCGCCATTATTTCAATTTTTGAATAACTAATTAATGGCCCAACTGAGATCGAGCATCGAGAATTAAAGGTCATAATTAATCAAATACTCACAATGCAGTCATCAAGATTTCACAACTCAAAATTCATGTGACCATTTTTCAAGTTTACTTCATTTGCCGTATTTGTCTCACCTTGGTTTGTATTGGACATCGTTGCTAAACTTTTGCGCTTCTCTAGATTGGAAAATGGAACTCCTAGTCCGTCTATTGGTATTAGAACATTTCTAAAATACTATTTAAAAGTGAAATGCGCTTTATTCTAAAAACAAAAAATAAGACGATACTAAAAATTATGTTTTAAAAGACTCTTCAAATTAACATTTTAAAATAGAGAGTGAGTTTGAAAAAAATATTACAATTTTGAATACTCCATATATCGACTCAATTAAATAGTATATACAAAGAAAATGAAGGGAAATAATGTAATAATTTCGAGGAAAACTAGTAAAATAAAATATAGGAAAAAAATAAAATAAATAAATATTGAAAGTAGAGAAGTCAAGTGTTAAAAATAAAAAGGTTGTTCGAATATTTACAAATATTCTTTCTAAATTTATAAATGCTTTCTAAGTTGTAAAATATGTTTTTTAAAAGAAATCTTTTAGAGTTGCTCTTAGGCCATTATTCACATCAACAAATGTACATGTCATCCTCGTCACTTCCAACCATCCATCATTACAGGACATGATGTTTGAGCTCGTTCGACCACTTCATTTGTGTTGCTTTAGTCACTTACTGCATTAGTTCTATAGCTATGTCACTTCATGATCTTGTGAAAACTAATGATGTGTTGATGTTCCATCATGCTCTACTAATAACTGGTAGAAGTTCGAGCAACATCTTCTATAAGTGCTTCACTAAATCCTAATCTAGGCCATGTTATTGTTTTAACATTTTTTATAAGTTTTAAACTTCGGCAACAAATATTAATTTTCAGTTTTGATTTTTAATGTTAAATTAAATCTCATAATATTGGAGTGTAACATACATTTTTTGGTATAATTCTAATTATCGTGGGTGTTAAGTTTTAAACTATAAAAAGGGAGATTTTGTAGTTTGCTTACAACTTGAGACAACTAGAAACTATAAAAAGGGAGATTTTGTAGTTTGCTTACAACTTGAGACAACTAGAAAACACAAGTTAAGAATTATTCTCCCATATATATTTCATATTATATTTTTATACTTTTAGCAACTCGATAAAATGATTGTTCTTTTATCTCCCTACAGTCATGCATATAGAAAAACAATCGGTTCTAAGCCACATATATTTTATCTTGGAGTCGTATAGTATCAAAAGTATCCACACATCTCATTTTTATATTTGTTATTTATTATTGAATTATATTTATTATGTCAATTCTTCTTATGTTTATTTTATGTTGAACTATATGTTTATGTTATTCAAATTGTCATGTTAATTGATAAATATCTACACATAAATCATCAATTTTTTTCCAACAATCTAAAGTTGTGTTATGGTGATTTGTATGTAGTGGAACCATTAATTAATTCTTCATCCAAGTTTACTCCATGTGATTGCATTTTAATGTGCTCTACAAGTATAACCTTGATATATGAGCTTCTGTCAGGCGACTAAACTAGTATTACTCTAAATCAAGATGAAATAAAAAATAACTGTTAAATAAAACATTAGAAATGAAGTGTGAATAGTTGGGCGGTAGCTTAGCTTTTATACGTTACTTCTGATACCTAAATCTTGTGTAAGGTCCCAAACCAAGAATAATTAAGGATTGAAGTTTTTAAACACCACAAAATTGTAGAAACTAAAAGAAAACAAAACATAAAGATTTTTCACTCTGAAGGGCCCGGATGTTAAGTCTTAACGACATAATCACCTGTTGAGCATCTGCAATGAGATATAGCTCTAGATCCACTAAAAATAACCAAGAAACGATACAAATGTATGAAGAGTTTCTTCAAGTTCTATATAGCCTCTATTACAACCCGTAATCACACAACTCTCAATCTCTAAAAATTGTACACAACAACTAAATATTCACAAAGAACAGAGATTGAAAATCACACAAATCAATTACAGATTTATAGAAGAAAACCCCCAAGCTATAACTCAGAGAGGAGGAGTAAAACGAAGAAACCAAGAATAAAATCATCTCGAAGAAGGGTGCCAAGACCAAGTCAAGTAACTATCCTCTGAATAGTCACCATCCAAGGGGTAGAGTGAAGCCACGTGTATGGCAGATACTCAACCATAAAATAGGCCAAAATCGTTATCACTTAAAAGGCCCAATTGCACAAACGGCCTAACATGCCAAGTAATAGTGAGGTAGCCCAAATTCATTGACATCTTGCAATGAGAGAATAAAAGAGCAGATGCATTCACTTGCTTCTAACATTTGCATTATTATAGAAATTCTGCTTTTTGTATGAAAACTTATAACTGCTGAACCCACAAAAGGTCTTTGAAGCTTAATCCAAAAATAAATAAACAGTGAAGCATATGGAAGAGAGAGTCCATAATTGAATTTCCCGCGACTTAAATGATATTTAATACTATTCTTTACAACGTTTCCTTAATCAAGTGAGAAACTAGTAACAGAGGTCTCCAATTCTTTAGTTGCATTCTAGTCCCCAACCTCGTAGCAGTTTCACTAATTAAATTGCTTGATATTCTCTCTGTTATATTTGGGTGCTTGACATCTAGTGATCAGCCCAATGATGAAGCCCATTTAACCAGCCCATTGTTCCATGATGAATGTGACCCGGTTTGGCCCTCTTGTGTGAGTATTCTCGCGTTTCAGTTATGCGACTTCTGTTTTGTTAAAACAAACTGGCTGAGATTGTGACACGTGGTGCTGGCTAAACCGTTTGATGCATGGCGACTTTTTATGCTTGAGACTCTTCCATTCTTACCAGTCAGTCGAATTTTCTAGGGTTTACTCTTCTTTTGATTTCTCTGCATTCTCTCTCGATGAAAACTTTTGGTTTTCATATGTAATCTTGATGTTAGGAGATCTTGGTGATTTCTGGTGTAGATTACAGTCTTGGTTGTGATTCTTCTTGTTCTTAGTGAGCAGAACATTTGGGTTAATTGGTGTAATCAGTGAAGGAGAGAAAATAGAGTTAAGGGCTGAGGGTTGAGTCGAGTGATTCTTTTGTATCTTTAATCTTTTGTAGTTCATAAACTTTGTTGGATTCTAATGGATTAGAGCGATAATCACTTCGATGTATGCTCAACGGGTGAGTAGCCAAATTTGGTGAAAATCCGGGCCTATGGACGAAAAATCGCTTGTGTTCATTTATGTTCTTGTCGTTTTGGTTTATTTTAGGCCTGTCTAATACCAACACTCTCGGAACATAAAAAGTGAAGGGGCAGAAAGAGTTTATTGTGAATCAAAATTATCCTGAAGTTTTTTTGAAGCAATTGGATTTATAACAAATTTGGCTCACTGGCAAAGATACAAAACATAAATTTAGTCGTCTGGAATCCGCTTTGGTAATTAATTATGAAGATAAATAACAATGTACTTGAGAAGCTCATCTAGATCCTAACTAGGAAGAGTAACCCAAAAACTCGGCATGGAAATTATATGCTTATCTGACACTGCACGAAGGTAGTGAAGGTAATTAGGTCAAAGTTTTAAGTTAGTGCACTTTCCCGAAAAATACGAAAAGAAAAAGTTGTGTTTCTTGTTTTGTCTACCTCACCAAGTTTCACGGGGTGCCTTTCTTCTTAGCACAAAAAGGGACACCGTGCTGCAGTAGTCTACTCCGCTAGACTATCTTCTGCCTTTTTCGATCGTTTCGGGATGAAAAAAAAATTTGATTACAAATTGTAGAAAGTTTAAAACATTAAATTGAGATCCATTGAAAGAAAAATGATCATTGATTATTGAAAGCAAGAAATTACATTTGGCGAAAGAAGGAAATTACAATTGGCTAGTGCAGGGGGTGAACACTAGAAAGTTTGAAAGATTGTTTGAAAAACTAATACACCTTATAATAGACTTTGGAACAAAAACCCAACTGATGGGAGTTGACGTTTAAATTTCGAAGAATCATACTAAAATTTTCATATTTTCTAGTTATTTTATAATTGAAATAAACTATTACACGGAATGGAAATTACAACTCAAAATAGATTAATATTTACAATGTACGATCGAAGTTGTGCAAACTGCGGCTGCGATAGGGTCACGGGGCTTAAGTGAAGCTGCTGTTCGTGACACCAAGTCACACACGAGCACCATCCAAAATTAGTTGGTTGCTGATTTTCGAATTGCCATGTATGTGGTATCATTAACTTCCATTGCTTATAGTTGTGATGAAAACCTCTATGCCTGTATCCTACATTATACCATTTACTCAATAAGATTTGATGCATTTGCTCCTTCAGACAAGGGTGTTTATTTTCACCTTCATCTGAGTAGTTTATTAACTACAGCCCCTGTTTTGACTGGACAATTTGTGGCAACAATCAAATTTATTGTAGGAAATTTCTCCTTTGCTTAAAAAAATAAATAAATTGTACCATGAAATTTAGCAATGTAATTATTGGTTTAAATGTATTCGTGTTATGTTAATCCATTGTTCTGATTGGCCACTTTAATCAGTCGTTAAGCATATGAATAAATAAAGTTACTTCTGAGTTTTGATATGCTCGAATCTACAATTTGAGGACTCATGACAGTGTTCCAATACTTGCACATGCACATTTTTCATAATTTTGGGGGCTTTTAAAAAGCTACAGAGAATTTTTGTAGAACTCTGTTGAAAGGCTTTTGAGGACCAATCTGGGATACGGAATTCTGCCAGATATCATTCAAGCTTATCTCTATTGGTATGGTATCAGTGGATTTCTATTAGAAAATAATAACTTTTATCCATCATTATTTATACGGAATTCTATGTTTTTTTTTTCTCAAAACAAAGGTTAAAAGATTAATCCTCTATAATGTGCTTAATTAATACTTTAGAAAAGGTAAATTGTAACTCCTGTGAATAATAGGGATTTTAATATCATCTAATTTAGATATGTAACTCATATTTTGATGTTAGAATAACATTACGATCAATTTGATTAAGTTTGAAAGCTTTAACTCAATAATTAAAATAATTAATTTGGCATCTAATTATTTTAAATTTTATATGAGCCCTCAAAATTTTAAGTTATTATAATGAATGAGGGTGAATGATGAATTTGGGCTATATTCTATATGTGCTAGAATTTCACATGATTGTATTTAGTCGAAACAATATTTCTTTTGCGGAATATTTGATGTACTATATTTGAAAATTAGGTTATGGTATAATTAAATTTTGACACGGTGTTTAGCTAATTTGGAGTACAAAATTTGCAAATATTTTGTATCCAAGGCTTATTTTATTACTATGAAGGCATATTTACTTAGATCAATATTTTTAGGGAAAATTGCAATAGCGTTATCAAATCTTTCATTTAATAGCAGATTTTCTCTAAACATTTTATTTGTGTCACCATATGTACCAAATCTTTAAAAAAATCGCAACTCAAATCCAAAATGATGGTTTCCGTTAGTTTGAGCTTAGAAATAGTTAGTTGGCCCCAAAAATTAAAAATCTAATAATTTCTCCCAAATAAGTTAATGGAATTTTGGACATAAAACATTTCTTCTATTAAATCAATTTTTTTTAAAAATAAAAAAATAACAACAACAACAACAAAATCGCAACCAACCTCTATCTCCTTCTCCCCAATCCTCTCACTATCCAAAACCAAAACTACTCCAAACGGCTGTCGGTCGCCACTGCCATTGTTGACACCAACACAAGTACCATCTAAATTTATAGGTTATGGGACCTCTACCAAGTCTTCCTCTCCAATCCACCTAATGCTCACCATCTTCAATCGAAACGCTAGTTAGCAACTTAAAATTGGAAGTGCATTTTTGATGAGTTTCTATAGGGCGTAAGCCTCCTAAAATGTAACAAAGGCGTGCAAAGGTTTCTTTGTGCTGAGCTCAAAGGCAGAAGGGAGATTGATTGCAAGACCTACCTTTCGAGTAGGGACGAAAGTCAACCTTAGTGATCTGACCGTGCTGAGTGAAAGGGTCGTCGCTCAACGGATAAAAGTTACTTTAGGGATAACAAGCCGATCTTTCCCAAGAGCTCACATCGACGGAAAGGTTTGACGCCTCAATGTCGACATTTCGCCACTTGGGGTTGTACTATGTTCCAAGGGTTGGGTTGTTCGCCTATTAAAGTTGTACATGAACTGGTTTCACAATGTCGTGAGATAGTTCGGTTCATATTCGGTATGGGTGTTAGAGCATTGAGAGGACCTTTTGAATTTTTAATTAAAAAATTAATTTTATTAACTTATAAATTAGGGTTGGGTTGTTTGCCCATTAAAGTTGTACATGAACTGGTTTCACAACGTCGTGAGATATTTCGGTTCATATTCGGTATGGGTATTAGAGTATTGAGAGGACATTTCCCTAATACGTGAGGACTGGAAAAGATGCACCTTCGGTGTACCAGTTATCATGCCTACGGTAAATGCTGGGTAGCCAAGTGTGGAGCGAATAACATTTGAAAACATCAAAGTAGTAAGCCCAACCCAAGATGAGTGCTCTCCTATTCCGACTTCCCAGAGCTTCGGGTTCTCTGCCCCTATGGGGATGGAGCGACAGAAGTTTTGAGAATTCAAAAGAAGGTTACGACGAGACGAGCCGTTTATCATTACGATTGGTGTCAGTAAAAGTGTAGTGATGTATGCAGTTGAGGCATCCTAATAGATCGGTAGACTTGAACATTGTTCCTACATGAGCTTATCAATTAGATCCAACACTCGCCATCTATTTTTATCGTTCTACTATTTGACCATTCGAATCCTTAAATAGCCTACAATATCTAAAAGCTCATTTTGAGAACTACATCATAAATATATCGAATGATCTAAATGAAAATTGTAAATAGTTAAACATAAGTGTTAAAAAAGGCATATAACTCGTCTTTTCTTTAAATTATTTCAATGTCTATTATTTTTCCGCAACGAATTTCTCAATATAATTTCATCATTTTATTGGGAAATTTTACACGTGGGAAATGGGGATATGAATTGTTTTTCCTAAAAATTCCTAATAAAATTTTTACATTCGAATAATAAACGTTAATGAAATATTTTAAGAAATTTAAATACAAGAAGAGTTATACGACTATTTTTAACACACACACGTTTGACTTACGTTTAACTATTTTCGATGCTTTTTTTAAATTAACATGTTATCGAAATTCTCGAAATACTAGTTTGGAACGACCTATTGATGCATCGTGTAGTGTGTAGGAGATCAAAATTGTTCCTCATATACCCAAATACCTATATAATTATGCACTGTTAAATCCCAGCTATTAAAAAAAATTAACTTATTGAGAAAACATGGAACATGCTTTAAAAAAAAAAGAAAAAGTTACATTGACAAAACATGGAACATGCTCAATTTAATCTAATAAATCTGCAACGTTAAATAATTTATATTGTAGTGTCGAGAATTATGTAAAAAATATAAACTAAATATTCTATAATTAAATACATATTTGGTCAAGAGTTTCAGATGTAGAACGGACTAATTTATTTAGTTTTCCACTTAAATATCATTTATCTACACTAACACATAAGATTTTCGAACTATGTGTTGTCAATATTCGTTTGTACACTACTAATTTCCTTTGCGAAGGTTCTTGTTCACGAAATGTCTTATCTAAGTGCAGTTAATGTTTAATTTTGTGCTTGGAAGTTGGACGAACTTGTGAATCATATGAAAATTATGTACCGGGACGAGAATTTTTTTTAACTATTTGAGAATGTAATCTTTGGCATAAAAATTACTAACTAGAATTAAAATATGATCATCTTAACATCTAAAGAAGATGACTACATATTATCAGAGCATGTAGACATGAGCTATATAATTTTTTATTTTTATTTTTTGGTAGAAAATGCAAAAGAATAGCATTTGTCGCTTGGATTTGTAAATTAATTTCGAACCCAGAAATTTTATTTCCAATTTTTTCAAATAAATATTTTGGTATCTTTTTAATTCTGTAAGCTACCAGAAATAATGATTGTGCAGTCACTAACAATATATTTCTCTTCAAAAGCTGCAGCCTCTTTACTTATAAATTTCTCTACATTCTCTAAAGTGTACACACACACACACATATTTATAATACAATTTCCACACAGAAAGTAGATTAAAATATAGGATTGTGCTTGGTGTACATAGGGGTGGACACTATCATAATTCTAAAATTTAAGTTAAAGTCAACATATATTTTATGAAATTCATAATTTTTTAATCAAATATTTCATCAAATTTTATCAAAATTAATTAAAATATAATTTTATTTTTGTTTTTATCTAAATAGGCAAGCATTTAAAAGGTACATTTGATGCACGAGGCACCAATTCCCCATCCCTATTAATTGAATTTTTCCATTTGTACAAAAATATCACCTATAGAAGTTCAACAGAAAACTCACATGAAGATGGGCTCCACGTGAAATTAAATATTGCCAAAAATGAGGGGACCCTGTATTGTGTGTGTTCTGACAATTTTATGTGTGCACAATTTTTGTATACACAACAAAATTGCTATTAATTTGTTCCCCTGAAGTAAATGTGACAGTTCAATGACATACTAGTGACTTGAAAGGGATATTTTTTCAATTAACAAACGTGTAGGCAGTAGCTAATGAGGAGATGACAATTTAAGAATATAAAAGTAATATTGATTTGTAAATTATAAGAATAATATATAAAAAGATAATTTAATCATAATAAAATGTTATTTACACGTTATATATCTATTCAATTATTAAACAGATCAAATATATTAGCTGACATCATAAATTTTTTTATTTTAAACAAACTAGGCCTACAAAAAACATAGATTTCCCTTGTTTGAGTCTCATTATTGAGCAAAAAATGCATTTTTAAATAGTATTTTGTTAGAAATCGTATGGTTACAAAGTAAGAAAAAAAATTCGATTTACATCTAATATTATTTTATAGGAAAATGCGTGGTTGAAAATAAATTTTGAAAAAAATAGGGGGCCAAACATAGGATTTGTACACATGAATGTCAATTTTATATGTGTCTTGGTACCTCTAGTTACAGTGAATGTCAATTTTCGTAACCCATTTGTTTCCAATTATTTGAACAGGAGAATTAATTCTGTGACCCTTTTTTTCCAACACATGAGTCCCACTTGTGAGATAGAAAGTCAAAAGTTGTGACTGATGCATTTGTAACCGTCGGAAAAGTTATTAAAATGAGGTAAAAATATTGGAAACAAATAGGGCTCGAACGAAATTTTGATACGTGCTTTTAAAATTTGGTGGGAAATTAATTACACTATTTGAAAAATTCATTCATAATACAGTGTGAAACCTTGTAGTTCCCGCCCACTGCTTGAATAAGATAATATTTGAAAGATTATTCGTTATAGTCAGATTCTTCATCATACATTTATCTAATAAAATATTTTACATATAATTTAATAAAATAACTTTACTTTTCAACCACACATTCTCTAAAAAATACTATTCATTACTCTATTTTTCTCTCAATAACGAGAGACAAACACACCCTTACTTTTCTTAATTTTTAAGAAAGTTAAATAACTGACATAGTTAACATTGAAAAGTGACGCTGCTAATGTCTTCATCCTATATAATTAAGATAAAACGATTATATACTTTTCATAAAAAATATAAATATATTTTAGATAATATTAAATAGATCACATTTTTATTTTATATATATATAATGAAAAAAGACAGAATCTTTCTAATAAGGCATGCCACGGTCCATAATTAAGGTTCATCGTCGAATTCAACCCATGAATTAGGGAAAAAGTGATTTTCTTTCTTAGTTTTTAATGATGGAAAGATTACATTTTTCATTCTAAAAATATTTATTGATATTCGGTATTCTAAGAACACATTCGTCATGGAAAAAGTTCAAATAATTAAAGTATACAATTTCAAATGAGTAATTATGTTTACATCATAATTTTTATTTATTGCAAGTTTAATTACATTTAAAACTCTCAATCTTTACTCGAACTTAACTTTTTCTATTGAATTCTTAGCTCTAACATTTCATTAATTATAACGTTTTATTTTGTAGGATGATTTTGGTCAAAATATCTTATTTTTATGATTTGAAATGAAGCGCTTTTGCTTTTATTATTTTTAAAATAGGATGGACAAATAAGTAGTTTTATATTCTATTTTTCAAAATTTTATTTTTACTATATTTTAGAATTTATCTAATCTGATTTTTCGAATTTGATTTATTTTTAAAAATTTAAAAATTAATTTTTTTTAATTTAAGTTTTATTAATCTTTTTTTTTTCATGTTTAATGTGTTTTCAGAATTTTCACTAAAAACGCTTAAAACGTCAAAAATATGTTTTTAGTTTTATAAATTTAATCTCATTTTCTAAAATATATTTTCAAAAATAATAGACTCAACAAATTTGGAACGTTTTGCAAAACTAAAAATTAAAAATAATTTGAAAATAGCGTACCAAACACACCATTAATTTCGCCAAAGATGAACGTGGGGGAAAAGTTATCAAATTCGAGTTAGAATACCATCAAACGGCCAGCTTTTCACATGGGTGGGACCATCTCGAATTGACTAAACAAATTTCACGGCCTAGATCGATCCAGAATTGGCCAAAACATCTCTTTCCATCTGTACCAAATTTAAGTAAAATTTGTTAAATTTAAACCCAGCCCAGAACAGCTCACTCCCCTTCACTCTTTCTTATCAATTCGTGCACTGTAGGGCTCGCGTACCCCCCCAAAGCCTCACTGAAAACACACACAAAATCTCCGTTATGCCGAGATGGTCGTCCACGTCAGCTTTCCGATGGCTTGACGTTAGCTTCTCTCTGCCAACTTCCTTCTTCCGGTTGCCGAGATTGTTCGCCTCGTATTTAACGCCGAGCTGGAGCAACAGCCTAAGCCTTAGCAGTTTGAGCAGCTTCGAACCACGGCGGTTGGCCGCGCTCGTGCGGTGGCCGGACCTCGATTTCTCCTTCCCCATTGTGGACACAGTCATCTGGTGCTTTATCTCCGCCATCGAATCCGTCGCCCTCGTATCCTTCCTCTGCTTCTTCTTCGTCTTCTGCGGCTGCACCATATGATACGAGACGATCACTGTCATCAACTGCGGCACATATTAGTAGAATTATAAACCGAAGTTATTGTGTCTAGTCAATTATTTCGTTTTTAGTGGTTGTGAATCTTCAATTTCTGGTGGTGGCGGAGAAACACCGTCGTAGATCACGATATGCGATGTAGTTGTGAGTGGAATTGTTGATACAGCGGCGGTTCTGCACGTGGCCAATGCTGGCCTGAGGCAGAGGGTAGTTTTGTCTTTTCGTGTTCTCTTTTCAGAGGGTTTTGATTTCCTGGGGAAGGTAGAAATTAGGTAAGAAAGAGGGTTAATTATGTTATGTATAAATAACATTTTTTCCTCGAGAAAATGAATTTATCTTAGCATTCCATAATTATTGTGTTTTAAGAATTCGTGAATTCATATCACATGGCATAATCTTTTAGCCTCTTTTGACCCTTGTTAAAACTATAGTTATTATTATTTTTTTATCAGTTACATATTTTTTAATAAAATAATATTAGAAGATTATAACGATTTTTATTTTATTTTTAAAGAGTATATTTTCTTAAACATAATCTCAATTTTTTTCCTTTTTAATTGCACATTTTTCAAATAAACATTATTCCAATAATTAAAATTACAAATAATGGAGGGCAAACATGGACTTAATGATGAGATTTAAAAAAACATATTAGAAGATTGTATGAGGTAAATTCCATTTTTTTTTTTTTTTTTTTTTGCAAAATCAATAATTGAAATTTGAAAGGTGATAGTTCTGAACAACAACACGCACCATCTTGTCATAACCTTCAATCAGTTTAGTGTAATCAACCCTGCCTCCGCCCCCACCACCATTCTTCTTCTCCCCACGCTTTCTACACTTCTCCGTCCTCTGCCCTGGCGACCCGCTCCTCGACCTCNTCAATGGATGTCGCTTCCCAGGTTGGGGAAAAGTGCCTAGATAATATTGTTTCTTCCACTGGCCATTATTCTTAAAATAAACTAATGAATTATTAATTTATTTGGTTTTGAAGATTGCATTATTGTTGAAAAATTGCTTACCCCAATTTAGATGATAGTCAACCTTGCATCATAGAACTTGTTAAAATTAAAAAAATACAACTAATTACAGTTATATGATGTAGGTACATTGTTACTACATCGATATTAAGCACAAGTGATGTTATAAAATATTACTCATGTTCGAATGACACTATATATGGTGGACATGATGCGAAGTATGGTGATAATTTTGCTCTTGGAATCAAACAATTGCATGTATAGTGATGGAACTAAATTTGTTACTTCTTTTTGAACATTTTTATTTATAATTCATGACATAATAATAAGGTTGAGTTTATTATAATTCATAGAGAAGCTAATCGGGTTGCGGATGAGTTGGCAAAGTTAGGTGCGAAGGGCAAGACAGAACGGTTCTTATCATGTAGGGAACTACCAATGTTTTGTCAAGGTTTGATTCGTTTAGATAGGATGGGTGTGCTGTACATTCGTCAGAGAAGATAAGCTATTTTTCGACGGTTGTTTATATTGATAGGAGCTTAGTTTCATTTGTCAAGTTTATTGGTCGATGGGCTGTAACAATGGTTTTCCTCCGCCTTAAGTGAGTGGTTTTTTTATGAGTAAATGTCTGTTTGGTTTTTAAAAAAAAATGTATTTTGAATGTAAATTAGTTCGTGGAAATTCATGCAAAGAATTAACTTTTAAGGATTGTTTTAATTAAAAGATTAAGAAATAAACATTAAATTGAGTTACATTTCAATGCTTTAACTAAAACAAAGGAGTGGATCAAAACGCGAACGTTTNAAAAAAAAATGTATTTTGAATGTAAATTAGTTCGTGGAAATTCATGCAAAGAATTAACTTTTAAGGATTGTTTTAATTAAAAGATTAAGAAATAAACATTAAATTGAGTTACATTTCAATGCTTTAACTAAAACAAAGGAGTGGATCAAAACGCGAACGTTTTGTAAGGTCTACTTGTCTAGTAAGTAAATTCGAAAAAAAAAATGTTAACACCAAATTATTAATTATTATTAATAAAGAAGCAATTTTAAAATTTTGTTTATGTAGATGGCAAGTTATATATATATATATATAT
>CAIGRN010114628.1:0-30761 GCA_903798345.1 Fraxinus anomala
GTTACGAAATCCATTGGAAGATAATTTCCAAGGTAGTCTATAAACTTATCAATATTACATAATTCCAATATCAAGGAGAATGGAGATGGGTGCACTCCCTTTAGCAATCAAAATACTCTCTGCAATATCACATTTATTTGACAACTATTCTTTCCAAACTCTTTTTTTCATATTTATTTTCAACCAAACATTCTCACGATAAAATATTCTTCATATAAATTCAAAAAATTTCCCTATTTTTTAACCATGCATTCTAAAGAAAAAAATTACTATTCAAAAACTCATTTCCAAAAAAAAGTTCTCTCAAATAGGGGATTAGTCTAGCGTACCATTCAATTGTCTCGCGAAATGAATATTATCTTGAAAACTTTCAAGATTTGTCTAAAAAATTGTGCACATACCAAGTAATGGTTAGGTTTCTACGGAAAATTGTAATATTACGAGAATTTCTATAGTTTTTTTTAAAGGTGACCATTTTTTGCGAATCTCCATGAAAGTGGCAATATTTTATGTTAAAAGGACGTCTTGCCGTGACCATTTGGTGGTATTTCCCTAATCTTAAATAGGTATTAATGTTTACATAATCCCGTTGCATTAAAATTTAAAATTCTTGCATATCACGTATATTTGTACGAGTTTTTAGTTGTTCCTTAGACCTTAATTGTATGTATATATTGTACAAATTTGAAGTATGGTCAGGAAAAAAATGGAGGTAAAAATTGTGCTATTTATGCCTTGTTTGGTCCCTTTTTCTAAAAGTTCATTTACAATCACATTCTCTCAATAAAATAATTTTGAACGTGGATTTATAACTTTTTGCTACTTTTTTGGGTTAATACCCTAGATAGCCACTAAACTTTCCCAAAAGTTGCCGGAGGTCACTGAACTTCAAAAGTTCCCTAATTAGTCACTAAACTTTGTAAAAAGTTCTTAGGAGGTCACCGAACTTCAAAACTTCCCTAAATAGTCATTAAATTTTGTCAAAACTTCAATAAATAGTCACTTAACTTTGCAAAAAATTCCTCAGGGGTCACTGAACTATTTATGTATGTCGTCCAAATTTGTAAAGTTCGGTGACCTCTTGGAAATTTTTGGCAAAATTCAGTGACTATTTAGGGAAGTTTTGAAATTTGGTGACCTCCTAGGAACTTTTTACAAAGTTCGGTGACTAATTAGGGAACTTTTGAAATTCGGTGACCTCCTGAAAACTTTTGAGAAAATTTAGTGACTATCTAGGGTATTAACTCTACTTTTTAACTATACATACTCCAAAAAAGTCATTTTTTTGCTAAGCTTATTCTCTAAAAATTTCTACCAAACAGGACATAAATAATGGAAATTACTTGTATTACTATTCTACCATCACAACTATTTTAATTCGTAGCTCAGTAATCGCTCTAATCTCCATTAATCTGACGTGGACCTTATCCATTCTTGGAAAAAATAAGATCAGTGTTCGAATACTAATCAAGTCTTGGGTTTTCATTAACTTCAATTTTTTTATATTCTCTCATGACTATATTTCTATTAAAATGTTCATATTAGTTATGTACATAGTTTATTTAAGAATAAAAATTATCACGTCATTTTATGTTATTCCTCGTAAAAAAGTTGACATTTTAAATTGAAACCTTATGACTCGATTGTTTCGTCTAAAGCTTAAATAAACAATTGACTTTTGAGATTGTTGTTAAGAAACGAGTTACTATCTTAAAAGACAATTAAAAAAATAAAATCTAATATCGTTCAAGTATCAAGCCTCAGTTGGTAGACTTATAAATCGTTTATAAATCATTATAAATGATCGATTTCATTTTCAATCACGCATTCCAATTGATTTACAAGTATGATCCACCATTCATTTATATCTATTTATAAATTAAATAGTATATAAATCCTTCCCAAATGGTTTAAAAACTAATTAAAGTACAAGGGCTTGTGATACTGACTTTTTTAACAAAGTTAATATTTTAAGACGAAAATACAAAACAAAATGTTATTAGTTTAATTTAGCCTACTTCTAGTAACCATAGATGACTTTTTTAAAAAAATATATATAAATGAAAATTACTTTAATTAGAAGATGAAAAGAGCTACATTTGAGCACTATTTGAAATAAAACATTCATAATTTCAAATCAAGAAATTAAATAACTCATTTGACATCCCTATACTTTTGGAAATTATGTGCCTTAATTAATAAAAATTGTACTTATCTTTGATATAAGCAATGGGATTGAGTTGTAGAATTTAAGGGCGGCATGAATTTAGGGGCGGCAAGACTTTGAAGAAATTGAGGTTGAATTTCATAAAAAGATGGCAGTCAAGTCTTTGTGGAGGACTTGTAACTTATCCCTAAATCTTAAGGGCTCATGTAAATTTTTCTAAACTAATTAAATTAATAAACACACACGTGCACATAGGCACGTACGAATTCATGACATATTTTTGGACCGTGCTAGATAAGACTCGAAAAGAAAAATGAGTTAAAATTTTATGTACTTTGGTCCTTTGCAGAGTAGAGCTTTTAGTATTATGCTCCTGTTTGATCCTCATTTTTTAAGAATATATATTTTTTAAAATTCATTTCCAACCACATATTCTTTCATAAGATAATTATATACGTATTTCAAAAACGTTTCTTTACCTTTTAACCATACATTCTCTAAAAAATTACTGTTTTATAATACATTTTACCTCAAAAATGGGGATCAAACAGGGGCTATGTATCAAATATATTCATTAACCTGTAAAGAGGATGTTTCTTATAAGTTTATAAGTACGTTAGGTACCATCACAGTACAAATAGGCATGTTAGGCAAAAAATGATATCAAAGCGAAATATTCTTTTCAAAACATATACGTTTGCATATACACACAATTTATGAATGTTTAAAATCGACTCGTGAATTGATCCAGAAAAAATAAAGGGTCAAAGGTTGATAAATAAAATTAAACCTTTGGGGTCGTGTTTGTCGGTTTTGAGAATTACCATCAAATGTGGAATGGTGATGTGAACCATTTACTTATTTTAATGTGATATTATTGTGGTGGTTCAATGAGAAAAGGGGTATTATGATGAAAAGTCAATTACTTTATTGCAAGATTTGCCACTTTCCATTTCGTGATAAGTATTTGTTATTGGTGCGAATATTTTGTATCACCATAAGATACGGAATGATAGAATAGTGACCTCTCCACTTATTTAAGGGGGGAAGTATGTAAAGAAGGTAAGAAGAGAATATTTAAAGTGTCTTTTTTGTTAAATTATCTTTTAGTTGGTTGGTATAAAAAATATGAAGAGGAGGTAGTAAGTCAATTGTTTTGTTGTCGTCGGTTGGGGGTGATAATGGGTTGATTCGGTTACAACTACCAGCTCGGCTCGTTCAGGCTTCTTTGGACCTTGGATGATACGAGCTCAAGCAATTATGGGCCCGATCCTAAGCTCATGGGTCTCGAGCCGAACTGTTTACGAGCCCAAATGAACTCGACTCAATTTTTTTATAAATGAATTAATAAAATAAGTCGAAAAATACGATTTTTTTGTTAATAAATTTAATTCAAAATTGAGGCAAAAAAAAATTAGGCTTGAGTCCGTACAAGCCGAATCGCGCCCACTAACCCAAACAAGTCGGCTTGTGAAAAATATGTTGAACTCAACTCGGCCCATGCGTCTCAAAATCAGCCCCTCTCCTATGGGCCGAGTCTGAATGAGTCAAGCTCTCGCGCGACTGGACCCGTTTGTCATCCCTATAGCTGGCTCAACATATTTGGAAGCCTCACAAATGGGTTTTTTTGTAACGATGGTGTCTTGAGCAATTGAGACATGACCAATTGAGCAAAGAAGGTATAATCGTTGATTTGATTATAGTTTCTCGACTAGTAGTGTGTAGGTAATCAAACTTCTTTAGGCTCGCTCATCTCAATTGTATTAAGTTATTTTTCATTTAAATTTATTTACACCTATACAATTAATTAGTCAGCCAAAATTTAGTTGTTACTTAGAAATCAAAATATATGCGAAAACGACCCATGCTTGCTTCAAAATTAAAGAGAGACGTGACAGGTCCCCATCTTAACTTGTCCGGACACCGAAAGCCTACCCCGCCTCAAATTTCTCCTCATCGCATCAAAAGTATATATTATATTATATAGTTAAATACTTAAATTTCAATAAATTGATAATCTCACTTAAATAAGTAAAGTTTTCTAAACACAATCCGCACTTATTAAATTATTAACCTCGTTAAATGCATAAGATACTAATTTTTATTAAATTTTTTCGTGGCACAATATATAATTATAATAACTAAAAAAAAAAGTTCATAATACGCATTACAGAACTTTCTACCTTGACAACTTTTATTTTTTCAATTACACATTTTAAAAAAAAAACACGGGAATTCATTCGCTTTTTATTTTATTTATTTATTCAAAGTGAAAGCAATATTTTCCCCATCTTGCACTCGAAGGCAAAAGCCATGATACATGAATCAAAAAATTGGTTAGTACGTCAAAGGCTAAACAACAATGTATATATTGTTTATATACAATAATTCAACATTAATTTATTCAAAGTCTTGCCGTCCCAAATTAAACGTTGTTAATCACACGCAACCCCTAAATTGTTTAAAATAAATTTCACTCATGACAATGCGAAATAGTGTCCCGCCATAATTATTTAGGTCCAACTTCATGTCTCGTTTCAAAGCCTAAGCATCGACCGTGCTGAATGTTAAAAGACAATTTTCTCTGCATGATTTTAACTAATTAATTGACCAAATCAAAAAAATAGGCAGTCTAANATTTTAACTAATTAATTGACCAAATCAAAAAAATAGGCAGTCTAATTGACCACCCAAATTGATTTTTATTCATCACGACTATTGTATTTTATATTCAGGGTCATTGGGGCCATCCAAATTGATTTTGATTCAATATGACCATCCAATTTCATATAAAGTTTCAGTGAAGCCACCCGGTCAATTAAAAAAAAAAAAAAATACACGTGCAAACTAAAAATGCGCGCGCTTTTTTGTAGTGGGAATAATCGGTAGTTTGACTGAAACTTTATATAAAGTTGGATGATCATGGTGAATTAAAATTAATTTGGATGTTTATAATGACACTAAATATAAAGTACAATGATCGTAACGAATAAAAATCATTAATGGATAAGGTTCCACATCAGATCAATCGAGATTGGATAGACATGCTCTTTATGAGGTCATTCTTTAATTAATCCAAGTATTGAACATGCTATAAACAATATGAACTTTTCGACGAGAATAATAGTTTTATAATTCAATGGTGGAGAAGAAGATAAGGCTTTCCATGTCAGAACGACCCAATATTAAAATGGAAGTTATTCTACAATAATAATTTCCATTATAAAAGAAACATGTTTTGCTTCATTCCTAATCAAACTTCAAAGTTGAACATTCAAGATGTACACAGATTAAGGAACTAATCAAACTCTCATCCAAACACACATATTCCTTTTTTTTTTTTTAATAAAGTAAAGCGTCATCTCAATCTCGGTGTACTTTTTAGGTTCTACTATCAACAGATAGAAGGAGTTAATAAACACACATTCTCCTCATGGATGATGAGAATTTACGAGTAAGTGTATCGACCCTACAATGTTACTTTTGCATTTTGGGAGCATGGAAAGAGTACTTAGTAACTTATTTTCATGTTAGGGAAATGAAGTCTTACATCTATTTTTTAAGATTTTTACTTTACTTTAGGGTCCGTTTGATTACAAGAGCGGAATTTGGATAGAAAGAAAATGAATTACAGGAAATTGGATTGCCTATAATTGTTTTCCTGTGAATTGTCAATTAATTGTGTTTGATTGGTATAATTTCACTTGAAAAATGTTGAAATTTTGGATCTTTTGGTACTCGTATGACTTCTTTTTTCATAAAAATTGTTCATTAAAGGGAAATTTTATTTTTACAATTGTCCATAAAATTTTTTTTCATTACAAAATAATAATAATAATAATAATAATAATAATAAAAAGGCTGAAAATCATTTTTCCATAAAAATAGTGGGAAAACAAATTCAACAAAAACATGGAAAATGGGGTGTGGAAGGCCAATATTTTCTATGAAAAATTATGGCTATTAAACATAACAAAAGTGAGAAATAAAATTTCAATTCCATTTTTCAGAGTTTTTTTTTTTCCGTATAGTTTATACGTCTTATATATATATATATATATATATATATATATATATATATATATATGAATATATTAGTAATTTTATGCCCAACTCTCCTCCATATGGGTGCGAAACACGTATATAGTATTAGGACCACGAACTAATCAAGATCTTTAAAATTCTCTCATCCTTAGTAAACGTCATATAAATTTTGTACCTTATCCATAAACTGGCGAAAGTTCACGTCAGATTCTCACCAATTGTACCGGGCCCATGTTAGCACAACCTGTGTATTTTGTCATACGAAAAGAAAATGACGACTTTTGTTTTTGCTTTTTGAGAAAACTACCTTAATTCAACTTTGCTATAAAAACTTTTATAACAAGATTCATAAAATTATCTAAACAAGTTCAAAAACGGCTTCTTAATTTCAAAAGAAGCTTTTTAACCTTTTAAAAGTCTTGCCAAAAAGGCCTTAAAAACAACTTAAAATAACTTATTCCTAAAAGTATGGATTGTCATACTAATGGAATCTCTCTCCGTCCACTGTCCCACGTGTTTCTCTTTCTATAAATATTGGTTTACAATGTGGATTATGATTTGCAGGTCCAATTACTTAATTTGGCGAAATCAGTTTAAATGGTGAGGTTATCAGTTTTCATGGTTTTGGCTTTTTTGTGCTTGTGGGCAACTGCTATAGAAGCAGAAGAACACTCAAAATACAAAGACCCAAAACAGCCGTTGCATGTCAGAATCAAGGATCTCATGAGTAGAATGACCCTTGAAGAAAAAATTGGCCAGATGACAATGATTGAGCGGAACGTTACATCCCCAGAAGTCATTAAGAAATACCATATAGGTAAGTATTTTTCAAAGATTTTAATTTATTGAGTATTTGGGAAGATTTTGCGATGGATTGGATGTCTTTTGTTCGACTCTATAATTAATATATATGATATTGCAGGGAATATTTTGATTGCTGGAGGGACTGCACCAGCTCCCCAAGCTTCTGCTGAGAAATGGATGGATATGACTGATGAATTCCAAAAGTGGGCTCTTTCTGATCGTCTTGGAATTCCCATTATTGTAGGAATTGATGCTATTCATGGCCATAATAATGCCTACAATTCCACTATTTTCCCTCACAATGTCGGCCTTGGAGCTACCAGGTAAGCTTTCTGTTCAACTATTTCATTCAAAACCTTAAACTCATAAAGACGAAACAAATAGATTATGAACGTGTTTGGTAGGGCTTTTGAAAAGCAAAAGGTGACTTCTGAATCTGTTTCAACAAGTTTTTGAAAGTGCTTCTTGTGATTAGAAGAGTTTTTAGAGAAAACTGATACGCCTCCTTATATGCATTAAATCTGTTATAGGGATCCCCAACTTGTTAAAAAGATTGGGGCTGCAACTGCTCTTGAAGTCAGAGCTACAGGAATCCCTTATTCTTTTGCTCCTTGTATTGCGGTAAATATATGTTCCTTCTACTATATCACATCATTTACTGCGAAATTTAATCATTTGAAACGAAATAATCATTCAAATTCTCCCATATTCCAACTATCTATAGTTAGAAAATAACGCCACAACTAATGGTTTGTATTCTTGGGTTACAGGTTTGTCGGGATCCTAGATGGGGACGTTGTTATGAAAGCTACAGTGAAGATCCCAAAATTGTACAAACAATGACTGAGATAATACCTGGTCTCCAAGGAGACATTCCAACCAATTATCCAATGAATTTTCCATACATCAATAATGACAGGTATAACTTTTCTTTCAATAGATTTAGCAATGAACTGAGAAGAAAGGAGAAATATGATTCATATAGCCGAACCAAATTTAGGGGGAACGATAGTTAGTTTATCATTGATGTATAGAATACTTGGGGGAATATATTGGTGATTTCAAGAATTGTCGATGGAATTTCTATAGCATTCCGATGATATATTCAGTTATTCTGATTAATTTTCGGTTTGTGAAGGATAAAAGTTGCAGGGTGTGCAAAGCACTTTGTGGGAGATGGTGGCACAATTAATGGTATTGATGAGAATAATACTATCATAGACTGGAATGGATTAAAAAACATCCATATGCCTGCCTATCATGATTCTGTAAGAAAGGGTGTTGCAAGTATTATGGTATCCTACTCAAGCTGGAATGGGAAGAAGATGCATTCTAATTATGATCTCATCACAGGGTACCTCAAGAATAAGCTAAAATTCAAAGTAAGCATTCTTAATAAATTGCTTATTTTATGCAACTCATTCCTTAATTTTGTCAATTTAGACTCTTTCTCTGTGTTGTATTTCAGGGTATTGTCTCATCAGATTCGGAGGCTATTGATCGAATAACATCCCCGCCACATGCTAACTATACTTATTCAGTTCAAGCTAGTATTCAAGCTGGAATCGATATGGTCAGTATTGTAAAATGTGTTCATATGTAGCCGATCCAAACGTATTGGGAACCACGATTAATATGTTATTTGTGACTAAAAGAAATGATCTTGATTGATTTTTCGTAGGTCATAGTTCCATACAAGTTCATTGAGTTCATTGATGACTTGACCTTACTGGTGAGGAAAAATGTGATCCCAATGAGTAGAATTGACGATGCTGTGGAGAGGATATTGAGGGTCAAATTTATGTTAGGACACTTTGAGAATCCAATGGCTGATCGAACCTTGGCGAGTCAACTTGGAAGTCAGGTCGATAATCACAGACACTTTTTACACATGTATTATCCCATTTTTCCTTTGATAATAACAATGGAAAATGTTCATTTGATTATTTTTTCTTCAAACAGGAGCATAGAGAATTGGCTAGAGAAGCTGTGAGGAAATCACTTGTTCTTCTCAGGAATGGGAAAAATAGTGAAGGAACTTTCCTTCCTCTTCCAAAGAAAGCACAAAAGATACTCGTGGGAGGAACTCATGCTAACGACATTGGAAATCAATGTGGAGGATGGACAGTAGAATGGAATGGCCAAACGGGTAACATTACAGTCGGTATGTTCTATATCCCAAAATAAATACATATATGAAATATAATCCTTAATTTACTCAATAAACAAGAATTTACTCAGAATACAGAACCAGAAACGGAATTCATCTGGTTTGTGTTGTTTGACAGGTACTACAATCTTGACAGCTGTCAAGAACACTGTAGATCCCAGCACAGAAGTTATATACAGTGAAAATCCCAACAGGGAACTCTTAGACTCCAATGACTTCTCTTATGCTATTGTTATTGTGGGTGAACTACCGTACTCAGAATCTGTTGGAGATAGCAAAGACCTGAAAATAGCTGAACCAGGATACAGTACAATAACTAATGTGTGTGAATCTGTTAAATGTGTTGTCATTGTCATTTCAGGGCGCCCAGTCATAATAGAACCTTACCTCGAAAAAATGGATGCACTTGTGGCTGCTTGGCTTCCGGGAACAGAAGGCCAGGGTGTCGCCGATGTTCTTTACGGCGACTATGGTTTCACAGGGAAGCTTGCCCGCACTTGGATGAGAACGGTCGACCAGCTTCCGATGAATGTTGGTGATGAAAATTATGATCCTCTATTTCCATTTGGTTATGGCCTTACAACCACACCTAGAGAACTAATAGCAGCCCAGTAAATCATTAAACACTTATTATTCAGTTGTTTGTTTACTGTTTGATTAAATTTGTTCTCCAACATAAAAATAAGTTTCAAGTTTTTTGTGAAACTTATAGTTATCTTTGGGGGAATCAGTTTGAAGATAAGAGCTCCCCCTTGTGATAAGTATATTCAGATGTAGAAAATATTTGATTATGAAGATATTGTGTAATTACAAGTTTTTTTGTTCATTTCAATTTTTAAGAATATATGACGTGTTCTTTTTCTTTTTTTTAGGTATAATTTCTAGTGTTAGATAATTTTCATGCATGCAAACCTTTTATAAGGCATATCACAACAAAAAAAATTGCTCGCGAGTCGGGGCTTTGGTTCAAGCAACTTATTTAGTATGTAGAGATACTTTCAAAAAATTCATTTTGAATTAGAAATTGTAACCAAATACAAAAGAACTGAACTACCACACAGCTCTGGGTGCATAAAAACTTGAAACACTTTGCTAATCAACGTGTAAGCAAGCTTTGTAGGTACCTCTCGACTGTATCGAGCCCACAGAGTTTCTTAACGACAGGCATGGTAGCCGGGACCTCCAACTGGAAAGTAGAATCAGAACCATCTAATACACTGCCCCAAGATTTGAGCTGTTTCCTGGCTTCCTTAATGGCTGCTCTAGTAGCACAGTGAACTGAAGTAGCCAAAAGTAATGGTGGTTCACCTGAAGCTGCAAAATGTAAAACATTGGATTTAGTGTGCATACACAAATGCAATACAGTGTTAGATGTGATTGATTAAACCTGATTCTAACTCCAAAAGAAATAATAAGCCAAAGAGGAATTAGGAAAAACGTGTATAGAACACACTGGTCTACATTGGTTCGCCCCGGACCTACATCTGCTCACCCATGCAGATTTTTCACTATAACGAATGAGGTCACAAGGTTTACTTCACACATATCCGCACACACTAAAAAAAGGTCACCTCAGATTCCTTTATAAAACGTAGAAAGGTAGGGCAGCCTAATACAAAAGCATGAAGCACAATGCATCCCAGTTAAGTGTTCCATACTAGATTACGACAGCCTGATCATAGATATATACTTGGCAATACAACCGTGTTCTTAGTTTTAAAACATTTGCAATAGATTCTATGTTCGGAAATTGAGCTCGAAACTTTTTTAGCTTCCAGCATTGTTCCATTTGGACTATTCAACATATAATTAGGCCGTTGATAGGTCTTCCTCCATTCGGACTTCCAACATGAAAATAGATGCTAGCGGTTCTCTAGTTTATGGCTGCTCTGTGAGTTTCTTGGCTTGAAATTTTCATATATACCTATCTTGTTATTTAATGATGCTATGAACAAAAAAGAAATTTTCATATAAACCCATCTTGTCATTTAATGATGCTATGAACAAAAAAAATTTATTTCAGTCATGGGCTTTCTGGTAAAGCCGTGGTTCATTTTTGAATGTAGTATTTTACTATGTTTATAATTTCTGGCTTATGTAGATCAATCTATGATCCATCAACTCAATTAATATTTGCTTTTTAGTCGTGGCTTCTGAAGCATTTTTTTTCACACTAAATAGTGATCATGCAGAAGTCAAATTTATTCAAGATAAAATCAATAAGCTGAAACTTGGAACAACATACCCTTAGATGAAAGAACGCGTTTTTTATGACATCCACTGTTTAGAACCTCAACATTGAACTGTTTGGGAATGGTGTCAATAGTTGGAATTTTATAAGTCCATGTGCTATCTGCAATCACCAATCCCTCTGTATTAGTAAGATATTCTTCTAGCATAAAGAAGCCAATTCCTTGTACAAAAGCCCCTTCAATCTGTAAAAAGCAGATAATGGAAAACATTAGTCGATATTTGATTGCATGAGCTAGCAACAAGAATAAAACAAGAATTCTACTGATCAAGAAGAAGCTCAACACCATTGCATACTAAATAACAGTGGGGAAAATTTCAGAATAGTCTCCAACATATGGAAAGTTATTTAGGTAGCGCTGTCTCCCAACCTTTTACTTTTGTAGAGTTGTCGGTCGTATAGGAAAGTTTCTATCTATTTGGATATTAACAGTGCACATGCAATGCAAGTGAGCAATGTCTTGAAAGGTACAAGAGGTAACACAAATAATTTTAATGAAAGAGAAAAACAAAAACCTTAATACCTTCACACCGTAAGTGATTTTAACCAAACCCACCTCCACTAGGATATAATGGTAATTTTAATGAAAAACTTGACTTTTTAACAGCAACATTGAAGGTTCCACACACTAGCCAATGATGTTACAAATTGAGAAGTTGGGAACAACATTTTCAAAAGAATAGGTTGGAAACCAAGTTGCTAGAAAGCTAATGGGTCAGGGACCAATGGGGCAATGTTCCAACAACAAAATTAACCGGACAATGGATTTTTCAATCATGTACCTGTCCCAAATCCACAGCAGGGTTCATGCTTTGTCCACAGTCATAGATAATATCTGATCGCAATATTCTTGTTTCTCCTGTCAGAATATTCACTTCTACCTGCAATATCCATGGGTTCAGTATAGTTATATTAGTGGTACGTGAGTCATCTATTTCCTGAACTCATTTAATATAACAGATTACTGCTTAGTTAGGAGATATAACGAGGAATGAACAATATAAACTTGATGATGTAATTTATGTAGCTCTAAGGAGTAAACTAGTTTGTTCAATCTGTTTAAGGAAAACAAGAAATGATTCAAACAGAAGAATTTACCTCACTTACTGCAGCTCCATAGTTCAGGTATCGTATTGAACTGGACTCAGGCACATAATAAGAACTTGCTACTAAGTTTACAGCTTGTAAATGAGCCTAAATTCAGAAAAGCCAAAAAATTGAACACTGTGATTTCTAAAGACAATATAATCGAGAAAGGTATTAGAATAAAACATCAATGCTTTGTTACTCAATCATATTGAGGTAGCCTAATCATGTCTTCCATCCCTAAACATGATATTTATAAAGTAATCCTCCATTAATGTTGAGGGAGCCTAATCATACCGTATGCCATCGACTTAATATTCCTACTATGTAAACGATTCAATAGGAGGCCATTTTATGTGAGAAAAAAAATGAGAGGATGAGAAACTTCTTCTCCATAACATGAACTGCTATAATCGTTTTCCGCTAGCTTTTCTGTTCATTATTTTTCTCAGAAGTAGGGATCAGGGCTTAATCCTAATATAAACAAGCCAGTTGACTGACTAATTTATACCCCACTTTCCCACTTGGATTTTTCTGCACCACTACACATGTTTAACTATCTAATTTATCATACAAGTTTCCAATGCTACCGCCTGCGAAGAAAGGATATTAAGCTAAGGCACATTAATGAGTTGAAAAAAGGTCCACAGCAGAAAAGGGATATTCAAAGTTACACGTGCTGATTCTGAGATAAAGGTAGTGTGGAAATCAAGATAGTGAAGGAAGGAACCTGGACAATCAGGATATCCCAGTTCACGGAATCCATTTGCTCTTGCAACTGTTTCTTAAGAGGGGCTAGTCGTTCGACCAAAACATTGCAGCATAGTCTAACTGCTTCACAACTTGACTCAGACGTCGTGCTCCCAGAAGTGAACCCTCCTTGAATTAAGCTCAAGGTATCCGACTGTATAACTCTTACTTTCTCGACAAGATTTTCACTTCCATCGCATTGAATTGTACTGAGAGCATAAGCCGTCATTTGTTTTACCTTTGTCCACAACCCCTGGCCCAATTCTATACCTCCAACTTCTACAACAATAGATCCATCCCAAAGAATGCTCACTTTTCCTGGGGCAGGTCTTACTAAAACTTCATGCACAATTGGCACTCGAGAAATTCCCCGTTTCCGCCATTTGTGAGACCCATTGAACTGTTCTATCATAGCAATCCGATCGACATAGCTTGATGATCTGGCCAGCTTATCCCATATAGCAGGCAAAGTATACTCTATGGGGTCCCCAGCGGCACTCCCATAGAACAAGTTAAGGCTTTCATACGAGTGAAGATTTCGTTTCCTTACAGAGTCCACTTCCATTGACAGCACAGAAGCTACATTCTCTATTACAGCATCAGCTACAAAAGAACCCTGCACCTCCCCCGGGGCCCGCATAGCAGATTTGCTAGGATGGTTTGTTTTGCATACCTTTATATCAAAAGACAGAGCACCCCAATCATACTTTTTGAGTGCACCTAGTATGTTACTCGGCATTGCAGGGCTAATATCTGGCTTTATTCCCGCATTTATTAATATGTCAAGGTGCAATGCTGTTATCTTCCCATTTGATTTGAATCCAACAGTGTAAGTTATCTTCATCGGATGCCTTCCTCCTGCCATTATCATGTCAGTCTTACGATCTAGATATATCCTGACTGGACGGCATAATTTGTATGCGGCAAGTGCACATGCTGTAGCAACCTGAACAACACATATATGGCATTTGTATTGAGATTTTACACTCATAAAATAGATTTATTCTATCTACTTGAGCAAAGTCATCAAAAATAGATGATCTTCATGTTGTACATTGAACAGTTGGACTTTCATAGAACATTGATTTTTTTGGATATCTTGAGCGTGTTTGCCTAAGATTAAAAAGTTAATAAGTTAAAAAGTGGGTTTTAAAGATAAAAATGAGCAAATTACTTGACAGTTGGTGAGTTACTTTTGAAAATGAACAAAATCTGTTTCCTTACAGTAAAAAAAGTAACATATCCAAACATTTTGAAAACAAAAATTTATTTCTTTTAAGCTTATCAAATACGCTCCTTCTCAGAGACACCGAGACACAGTCTTGATAAACTAATTGACAAGATTTTGGCATTATAGAAGCTCAAGTAATAGTGATGCAAGTTAAAATAATATTTAATTGATAACTGCATCAGTTAGATCTGAAAAATATAGAGGAAAAGAGAAGAATTGAATGGCACTTTGCTAGATACTTACAGGCATTGCTTTTATTGCCTTTCCACCAAAGCCTCCACCTACTCTTCTTGTAATCACACGGATATTATGCTCGGGAATACCAAGACATTTCGCGATTACACTATGCAAGAACTCCGGGCATTGAATTGAACTATAAATTACCATGCAGTTATCTTCATCTGGGATTGCTAAAGCAGTTTGGGTCTCCATATAAAAATAGTATTGCGAATTGAGCTTGATCTACAAGTATAAAAATGGACATAAGATACATTTATTCAAAAACTTGCATGGTCACATATTGGCTAAGCTTATAAATAAATGAAGTTACTTTTGTGTAACCTTTCATTCCAAATATGTTTCGATAAGTTACTTTTCTTACTTTTAAGTAAAAAAAAAATACTTGATTTGAAAGTAAATCCAACCCATAGTCTCAAGGTCTGTAAAGCACGAAGACCCATACTGGGGGCATGCCTGTGTCCATGTCCAGCACGTGTGCCGGACACTGTCACACTGACACTCTTGGACAATCCAAGACCTGTTTGACAAGCCACATGCCCATGTCTTATATTTTATATATTTTTAAAATTCTCAACGCTGGAGTATTACATTAGGGACACTCCTCAAGCAAGTCTTCAACAAGTCTTGTGTCGTGCCCTATATTTAAATCCACGTGTCCGTTTCCTACTTTTTTGAAAATCATGTGGTGACAATATGTCCGTGTTGTTTCCATGTCGCGTTTCCTTGTCCATGCTTCTTAGATCAAAGTGGAAGGATTGTGTAGGTACTTAGAACACAATGGATAAAACCTTTTGGAAACAAATGCAAAGTATACAAACAAATTGAAGTACCTCAGTAGAGAGAATCTTATGGTCAGCTTCGGCCATTCCTTTCACGAAATCGCCAACTTTTTCTGGGTATAAGAAAGGAGGAACGTCGAAAAAACTTGATCTATCAACAGCCTCGTCAACGGTTAAAATGGGTGCATCTATAGTTTTGGTGTCATAATCAACCAGGGCCATTTTAGAAGCCACGTCAGCATACTTTTGTGTCTCCGCAAGCTACAGAGGATTCCATCCACAGAATTGAATTTGAGATCATAATTCGAAATTTTAATATGGAGAAAGTGTAACTAAAAGTCTGCAATCAATAGGACAAACATCCCAATCCTAGTAGGAAATATTGGGAGCACGGAATTACCACAAAAGCAATGGGCTCACCAGCACACCTAGTGAGATCGTCAGCAAATAAAGGTTCAAAACCAAACACTGTCTTGCTTCCAACGTTTTCCCCTCCTTCTGGGATGTCTTTGAAGGAGATAATAGCAGTAACCCCATTTGGTAGCGAGTCAGACTCAAAAGAAATGCCCTTCACACGTGCTAAAGGTTTGGTGCTATTGATAAATGCTCCATGAAGACAGTTTGGTGGTGATGGAATGTCATCCACATACACAGCTTCACCTGTAGAATTGACCAGAATAAGTATACTAAACAAGAACAACAAACTAAGCTTTGTTATCAATAAATTTGGGATTGGTTATATGCGTCCTTTTTTGCAACTCTGCTGGAAGATCTAAAGCAACAAGATCCAATCATCTCTATCAAACATGCCGTAAATGTATCCAACAAGGCTTCTCATAAGTTGCAACCCTTTTCAAAAAAAAAAAAATTCTTTTATTTATTTAACAAGCCAAATGTATTTTCCCTCAAAATCAAGTTTACCAGCTACTATACTTTGAACTATAAGGAAATGAAAAAGTGAAAATTTATGAAGAAAGGGGACACATTTTCAATATGCCTTTTCAAGAACAGTTAAACCTCTCTCGTAGTCAGCATGCAAATGGTGAAACTGGCCAAACAGATGGTTGGGAACTTCAATAAGAAAGTAAAGGACATGACAAACCAGAAGCTTGAATGGCAGAACCAGATTTTATAATTGATTCACCAATTGGATAATACTCCCTACTAGATTCCACGACCTGATTTGCAGATGACAATAATGTTGGTTGCACAATTTGACTATGATCATCGTCATTCCGTTTGCAAGCTTCTTCCAGCAAAATGCCATCAGTTTCCTCAAATGGACCATCAGAAATCGCATAATCAACACCGCTTGAAAAGCTAAAAAGAAATGAAAATAGATAACTGACAGCTAAGCTGGACCGATAAGCAGCATGAGAAGTGCCATCCTCAGGTATCACAGAACTTTTAACTAATTCAACTGCTTTATTTAGAATGCCAACACTAAGTGTTTTCCCAGCCAGATATTCCTCAACTTCCCATGCTCTTGTAGCATGTCTTGTCCCATAAGCACCAAAAGCCAATTGAATATTATTTACTAAAACTCCATTTTTATTGCAAGAAACATCAGCCAAGAAAGCAGCATTTAAATATGGTAATGCATTTCCAAGAGGCCGGGCTGCAGCACGATAGGATTCAAACAACAAGCCAGAACTAGTTTCGACAGAATCATTATTTCTTATTGGTTCCAAAAATGGGATATGAACACTTATAAGCACAATTCTGGAGTCCAATGGTGGCCTCGACAAAAATTCTTGTAGTGTAACTTTTTCGTGTTTATGACCTTCCAGTATGCTGACGCTTGAACCGACAGCAAGAAGTAACGTAGTTATATCTGAAGCAAAATAATTTCTCTGTGCCATCACTAAATTACCCCCTAGGCTAGCTGAGTTCCTAATGAACCCTGAAGCAACCTTCTCCATATGGTCAGCGATTTTCTTAAACACCATATTTCCATCCAGACATGAGTTAAGTTTTTGTTCTTCCTTTAAATTGAAAATCACTTTTGAAATCGACACAGCTGCTCCGAATTCGATCCCTGAGTTATCCCTTCTAACCGCCGACAGATCTGGAATATACCTTAAATCAATATACTTATCATATATTTCTGTGTCCTTGTAATAACCAGTCCCTGTATTACCAACTACCAGCTTAATCTTTGTACCGTTTTGCACCACATCAGAGTGCAACAAGCTTAGAAGCTCCTGAATAGTTGCAGGAGCGTACCAAGAATTTCTTCTAGAATTAAAAAGCATTACAGACTTAACATTGTCTTTCAAGAATCGAGAATGCATACAACTGTGTTCCTTCGGACTATAGGATGGCAATCTACTTACTTTCACTTCCTTGGTATCTCCCTTTCTCCAGAAAGAATTGAACCCCAAATCCTCCATGTCAACATCATAAGCAAAACTTTTGCAGGCATCAGCAATGGGTCGATATCCTGTACATCTACAAAGATTTCCCGTCATGGCCTTTTCAGCTTCAGAAACTGTCAGCTTGGAGAGGCCGGGTGAGGGTTCGGGCCTCTGTTTCTCTTCAGCATTGACGAGAGCCGAGAAAAGGGACATGCACATTCCTGGAGTGCAAAAGCCACATTGAGAAGTATGGAATCCAGCAAACCTTTGATGGATTGGGTGGAAACCATCTTTACTATTTCCAAGGCCTTCGCTTGTAGTAATTGAACAGCCATTTATACTGCAAATAAGCGTAAGACATGAACTGATGGTAAAATGTTCAACCTGTTTAAGTACAGGATCGTACTTCGACAGAAGAACAATACAGGCACCACAACCACCTGCAACAGTCCAATTTTCAAACATAAATGGTCTTGCTACAGTAAAAAGCTTAAAAAATAAGCACTTAGAATTAGAAGAATTGAGTACTAGAACTTGACAGAACAAGATCATCTAGAACCTTCCACCCAAAGTTAGACAAATAAATTATCAAAGCATGACTCATTGGCCATACTTTATTTCTAAAATAGTGGAAAGCAAACATAATATAATTTGTTTCCCCAATTACTTTTATTGCATCTTTTCATACTCATGCACATGTGGCAGAAACAGTCCAACGTATGACTGATGTGGCTGTCAGGTCAGCCAATGAAAAGTCAATTATTGCTATTAGGCGACAAGTCAAAATCATGTTATTCGGCCTAATATCGGCAAGAACGGAAAGACATAGAACTGTTCATATTATACAACTCAATCAGCAAAAAGGGACAAACACAAGCTTCAACATGATGTACTACTATCTGAGGAATTATAAAGGACATTCATTAAGGGCCTTTTTTGACTGTCCTTGGGATGGCAAGATCAGCCTTGAGCTCGACTTCTTAAGCTTACCTCTCCCAAGAAAGCAGTGCACACCCTAGGGATTATAAACTGACAGAAGCATATAAAGTCTACATCCCACAAATCTGAAGCTATCAATAGACTTCGACTGTGCAACTTTAACAAATAAGTCCCAAGAAGTTTGACAATCACCTCTTCTAGGCAATTAGAACTAAAAAACTGAACTGACCACAGAAAGTTCAACGAAACACCACTATCAGTCACCATCAGCCAAAGTTGACAACCAACGAAGCTATTTTCTAGAAATACTAAGTGGCCAAAGACTCCGTGCATGAGTTCCTTTACAATTTTAGTTTTAATTTTTGTTAAAAATCCTTTATAACACATTTGACTTAGTCATCAAAGTTTCTTCAGCCAAAGCATTCCCCTGATGTATGACGGCTGAGTAGGCTAACCGACCCCATAACTATGCAGACTTTCGGTACTCATTCACTTGGATGTTGACTAGACATTGCCACATACATTCCATAGTCAACAATTCTAACTCTTTTTGTCCCAACAATTCTCAAATAAAATTTTTCACTTAGAGAAACCAGATATTTAGGAATCGAAACATGTTGATATATAAAAAATCTGTGTTGCAAACCATCCAAATTAAATACACAAACAAGTAAAATCCAAGATCAAACAGAGAGAAAAAAAAAAAGAAGAAGCACTGCCACAATCTTACATTTCCCAGGTGTTGAAATGAAAGATTAGGTAGTAACATTAACGAATATAAAGAGATTTGTTAGCCGTAAATATTTGCTATTAATAGAATATTAGTCAATCTTGTAAAATAGGAAATTAGTTAGGCCAGCTAGCTATTGTTATCTTTTCCCTGATCTCTTGCTTGTATTCTCTCCTATAAAGAGAACCCCTATAATCCTATGAGGTTGAGCTAATACAGAAAAATTAATTCTATTTTTTCTCATCTTTCAAGTTTACATGGTATCAGAGCCCCCCTAAAAATCAATTTCTTTTCTGCAGACTTCTTTTTGTTGTGCAGCCATGTCGGACATTTCATCTTAGTCAACCCCATCTCTCAAAACCTAAGCCCCTAATACCTATTCTCACTCTGTCCAGATCACCACTATTCACCTTAATAGTGATAATTATTTAAGATGGTCTCAGTCCGTTCGGATGTACATCAGAGGGCAGGGAAAGATTGGGTACCTAACAGGGGACAAGAAGGCATCAGCACCAGATGATGCAACTTATGCGAACTGGGATCCAGAAAATTCAATGGTAATGACTTGGCTTGTGAACTCAATGGATGAAGATATTAGCTTCAACTATATGTGCTACTCCTAAGCCAAAGAACTCTGGGACAATGTGAATGAGACGTACTCTGATTTGGGAAATCAATCTCAAGTTTATGAATTGACTCTTAAAGTTGGTGACATTCAGCGGGGGAAGACTCGGTCACCAAGTATTTCAATACATTGACGAGCCTTTGGCAGGACTTGGATCTGTTCAATGATTATGAATGGAAATCCACTGAAGATGCTAATCATAACAAAAAGACAATGGAGGCTCATTGTATTTATAAATTCCTTGCTGGACTAAATGTGGAATTTGATGAAGTACGGGGGCGGATCATTGGCAGGACTCCACTTCCTCCAATTGGTGTGGTGTTTGCTGAGGTTCAAAGAGAAGAGAGTCACAGACGTGTAATGTTGGGGAAGAAGACTACTAGCGGGCCTTGAGAGTTCTGCCCTTGTTATTGTTGAGGTTACTGCTAATAAAGCAGCCAATTTTCAGTGAAAACCTGAAGAGAAGCCAAGGGTTTGGTGTGATTACTGCAACAAACCACGCCACACTCGAGAGTCCTCCTGGAAAATCCACGGAAAACCAGCAAACTGGAAGAGCAGCAAGCTTGGTGACAAAAATAGCCATGCAATACCCACTGTTAATGAAGCTGAGACAAGTCCCTTTACCAAGGAGCAGATGGATCACCTTCTGAAGCTACTGAAATCTAATTCCTCGTCTGGTATTCCTAGTGTTTCTCTTGCACAAACAGGTAGTGCACTTAATGCCCTTTCTTGTTATTCAACTTCTGTTCCATGGATCATTGATTCGGGAGTTTCTGATCATATGACCAGCTTTTCCAATCTTTTTCACACTTACTCACCATGTTCTGGCCTTGAAAAAATTAGAATTGCAGATGGTAGTTTCTCACCCATTGCAAGAAAAGGTTTGATAAAATTATCCAAAAATATAGATCTTAAATATGTCCTCCATGTCCCTAAAATAGCCTGTAATCTTTTGTCTATGAGCAAACTAACCAAAGAATCTAATTGGCATGTAATTGTCTGTGATTCTTACTGTGAATTTTAGGACCGGAACTCGAGGAAGAAGATTGGATGTGCTAAGATGATAGATGGCCTTTGCTACTTTGATGGTAGCTTCTCCAGTAATAAAAAGGCTCAATGCCTTAGCGGTGTTAGCTCTAATTCTGTTCATGAACAAATTATGTTTTGGCACTTGAGACTAGGACATCCTAGCTTTCCATATCTTAAACATTTGTTTCCTACTTTATTTAAAGGTTTGGATTGTTCAACGTTCTATTGTGAAAGTTGTTGCTTATCTAAGAGTCATCGTACTACTTATCTCCCAAAACCTTATACTTCTTCAAAACCATTTTATTTAATACATAGTGATGTTTGGGGACCCTTAAGAGTCACTACTCTCTCTAGGAAAAAAATGGTTTGTTACCTTTATAGATGATCATACACGTTTGTGTTGGATTTATTTGATGCATGAAAAGTCTGAGGTTGAAAAATGTTTCAAAGAATTTTACGTGATGGTTGAAGTTCAGTTTCAAACAAAAATAAGCGTTCTTCACTCCAATAATGGAATAGAGTATTTTAATAAAATTTTGGGAATTGAAGGAAAAGGGTATACATCATCAGTATACTTGCATGGATGCCCCTCAACAAAACGGAATTGCTAAAAGAAAAAATAAGCATTACTTGAAGTATCTCGGGCTATAATGTTTTTAATGAATGTTCCAAATTTCTTTGGGGGAAGCTATTTTAACAGCCACTTATTTAATTAGTAGAATGCCCAAGCGTGTTGTAAAATATAGCACGCCATTAGAATGTTTCCAAAATAAAATTCCCAAATCTAGGATGCAATCAAATTTACCTTTAAAGGTTTTTGGCTGCATTGTTTTTGTTTATATACCCAATAACACTTGTTCCAAACCTGATCCTCGGGTTAAAAATGTGTTTTTATAGGGTATGCTTCTAATAAAAAGGGATACAAAAGCGATAATCCCCAAACAAGAAAAATTTATGTGAGTATGGACGTCTCTTTCTTTGAAAATAAATCATACTTAAAACAACAATTCTCTTCAAGAGGAGAATAAGGTAATGGAAGAAATTTTTTGGAATTTATCTCATTCTCCTTTACCAAATATGATTACTTCACCTCAACATTCTCATCCTACTGTTATTCGCGAAGTTCAAAGTCAGGAACAATGTGATAAAACCAATGAAAACAGTGATAGGAATCCTAGTCATATAGTGAATAGAATTATTGTATTTGTATCTGAAACAAGGGAAAAACACTGGAACTGGGTAAAAAAAAAAAAATCTAATATTAAGTCTTAGTTTATACTCGGAGAAGACCTCATCAAAAGAGTCAAAGTCAACCTATTACTCTTGGGATTTGGGAATGATCAATCTCGACCTTCGGGAACTGGACCTCCAGATATCACAGGTAGTTCTGTTCCTAACTCATCTTCAATTCCTATTACTTCTCCTAGCCAAGAACCATTAAACCTTGATATTCCTATAGCTTTTAGGAAAGGAACCCAAATTTGTACCAAATATCGCATTGCCAAATGCCTTTCTTATGAAAAAGCTTTCTCATACTTATAGGGCTTTTACCTCAAAAAATTCACACTTGTTTGTCCCGAGAAACATTTAGGAAGCTTTTGATGACTCGAATTGGAAATTATCAATGATGGAAGAGATGAATGCTTTTAGAAGAAGTGGTACTTGGGAGATAGTTGATTTGCCTAAGGAAAAAAGAACAGTAAGCTGCAAGTGGGTCTTTACTGTGAAATTAAAGTTGATGGTAGCATAGATAGATACAAGGTAAGACTAGTAGCAAAAAGGTTCACGCGGACATATGGGATTGATTTTCAGGAAACCTTTGCTCCAGTAGCCAAAATAAATTGGATTAGAATCTTGTTATCTTTGGCCGTAAACATCGACGGGTCATTACACCAGTTAGATGTAAAAATGCATTTTTAAATAGAGATCTTGAGGAGGAGGTCTTTATGAATCTACCACCCGGGTTTGAGGGAAAATTGGGACCAAACAAAGTCTGTAGACTAAAAAAGTCCTTATACATTCTCAAACAATCCCCTGGAGCTTGGTTTAAGAGATTTGGGAAAGCTGTGAAAAGTTGTGGCTACCATCAGAGCCAAGCTGATCATACCCTATTCTACAAACATGGTAAAGAAGGCAGATTGCAATATTAATTGTCTGTGTGAATATATAGTCTTGACAAGTGATGACAATGAAGAATTGGAGAGAATGAAAAAAGGATTTGCAGCTAACTTCGAAATCAAGTATTTGGGAACATTGAAATACTTTCTTGGGATGGAGTTTGCCAGATCCAAAGAAGATATATTTTTTAATCAACGTAAATATGTTCTTGATTTACTTGATTAGACAAGTTTACTAGAATGTAAACCAGTTGAGACACCCATTGAGCCGAACCTTAAGCTTCAACTTTCTAAAGCTGAAAAAGTACATGATAGAGAACAATATCATAGACTAGTTGGAAGACAAATATACTTGTCACATGCACATCCAGATATAGCATTTATTGTCAGCATGGTTAGCCAATTCACGCATGCACCTGGACAAGAACACTTTGATGCAATCCATAGAATTCTCAGATACCTATAGGGAACCCGGGAAGAGGTCTACTATTCAAAAACCATGGACATTTACAAGTTGAAGCTTATACTGATGCAGATCGGGCCGAAAGCACTCTTGATAGGCGATCAACTTCTGGCTACTGCACATTTGTTGAAGGCAATCTTGTCACCTGGCAGAGTAAAAAGCAGAATGTGGTGGCTTGAAGTAGCGCAGAGGCCGAGTTTAGATCAATTGCTCATGGAATTTGTGAAGTGTTGTGGAGACTATTGGAAGAGTTGAAGACCTCTAATCCATTGCCTATGAAAGTGTACTATAACAATAAAGCTACTATCTCAATCACTCACAATCCAGTGCTTCATGATAGAACAAAGCACGTGGAGGTAGACAAACACTTCATCAAGGAAAATATTGAAATCAGATTGATATATATGCCGTACATTCCTACCACCGAGCAACTTGCATATGTGCTTACAAAAGGACTTCCTACAAAACAGTTTGACATACTAATTGGCAAGCTGGATATGGAAGATATCTTCAAATCAACTTGAGGGGGAGTGTTGAAATGAAAGATTAGGTAGTAATATTACCGAATATTAGGAGATTTGTTAGTTGTAAATATTTGTTGTTAATATAATATTAGTCAATCCCGTAAAATAGGAAATTAGTTAGGCCAGCTAGCTATTGTAATCTTTTCCCTGATTTCTTGATTGTATTCTTTCCTATAAAGAGAACCCCTGTAATCCCATGAAGTAGGACTAATACAGAAAAATTAATTCTATTTTTCTCATCTTTCAAGTTTACACCAAGAATGATACACTAGCACAAGATCATTATTGGGAAAATATGTCTTGGACATATTATTTATTAATATTGGCTTTATTAATTAATTGTATTCGATTTTTTATTAGTGTGTAATTGGTGAAGTTTAGACAAACTTTGATTGTTAACCTAATTAAGTCAGTGATCATGGCTGAGTTAGTGGGTTCCTGCTGACTAGGAGTGTTCATAGACTGATTCGAACTCATCCACTACACAAAGTTACCTTAATTAGAAGGTTAGATTTTTTAAGTTCACAACTTTCCTTGTTAACACATATGCAGTAAAATAGACATATGGAATGTTGAATATTTTTTAATTGCTTGTCTTCAAATCTTTCTATACTTGAAGAGCAATTAAGGATTTCCTTATTTCCTTATATAAGAGTTTTGGTAAGATATACTTGGTGTACAAGATCTATATTTACCTTTCTTATTAATAAGGTAAAGCCTAATATTTTCCTTGAGATTCTTGTGCCTCAATTAGGAAACAAATTAAGAAAACTTTCTTGTGCAAGAACAAAGAAAGGCGGTGGACATTTTTCTTGATCCCTTCACTCCACAAAAATTTGATCAGAGAATATATTGGATCCTGGATTTATTTTTTTTAAAGCAAAATACCAGCAAAACCTTATTGGGTTTTCACGCTCCACCAGGAAGGCTGATGTGGGTTTGGGCTCCCCAACCGTATATATAAAAATCAAACTGACGAAAACAAGAGGAAGGGGTTGATAAACCTGACTTCCCAAAGGTGAAGACATGCAACAAATGAAGAAAATGAATAAGAGGGAAAATACCACTTTTAATACAAAAATAAATAAATAAATAAGAATCAAGCTAACGTCCTCTAATAGTAGAAAGTTCATGTCTGTCAATCTGTAGAAGGGCCTATGTCATCGTGGTAGGTCAAGAGGGTCATACTCCTGATAATAGTGCTTCGGACACAAGTGAATCAACAACCTTATTTTTCTCAGTGTGTGAAAAATAGTATAATTGTCAAAAAAGAGAAGGTAGCTCATCTGTCTGAGAGTGATCTGAATCGCCCATGGTCCTCCATTCCTAGTGATGTAGTGAACGGCCACATATAAGTCTGTCTCCACCCAAATGTCCGATAATCCAAGTCTTAGAGCAAGTAAAATCACATCTAAGATATCCCATAACTCATCCTCTAGAATAAAGCAGTCTCTATATGGTGATGAGAAGGCCCTAATGCAACCACTAGCAAATCCATCATTGACGCATTCATCGATGTTGATCTTGTACGATCCCACCGATGGAGAACGCCAAAAACCAAAATAGGGGGTGCTGGGGGAGAATGGTCAAAGAAACACCAAAATAAGGGGTGCTAGATTCTTGGCAACCTTTGTTCTTCAAGAGTTGGAAGACATTTTTTTTATGTTAATTAGAGCCCACACATAGAAGTTGTATTCTGGCGTAAAATAAGAACAGGGTTCTTTTTCCTATTTGTAGAGAAGTCTGGGTACAATATTAGGAGTGAGGGAAGATGATCACGTACTTGATTCCATTCCTCAACAAATCAAGAGAGCTAAGACGAAGGAAGTTTTCACTTACTTTTGATTTAGTTAAGTTTTAGTTTTAAATTTACTTTCTGCAATATGTACCTTTTTCTACAGTGGATTATTTACCGTGGCATGGGAACGGTAGATATTTCCATTAGTTGTGGACCATGTTATATAGCGTGTTCTGCATTTGAATTTCAGTTACTGCCATATTTTGGTACTGTGATCAATTAGTCAGTAGTTCGATAGTTCATCAGACTAATAGAACCATTCTGGCTGAACTGTCAGCTTAAATACACATTTGAATAGTTTATTAAATAATCAGTAATTGTTAAGATTTGGGATTCCATCTTAAAATGTCAACCTTATTAAGAGGAGTAGCCCAAACTCTTATCAATTGGTCTATGTTTTCATCTTTATTCAATATGAAATTTTATCCCTTAATATGCCCCCACAAGATGGTGGCTCGTTTGAGCAAACCAATCTTGAAATCCGTGTGCTCAATTTTTTTTTTAGTCTTAATCGGATTGAGTTGTATTATAAGTCAACATTATTGAGAAGAGTAGCTCAAACTCTTATAAATTAGTCTATATTTTCATCTTTAATTAATCTATATTTTTATCTTTATTCGACGTGAGATTTTATAACTTAAACATCCAATTATACATCATGTAATTCTATGTGAAGCTACGTTGAACTCTGTAAAGCCTAATTTACCACAAATCAACCTTCGAGATGAAGTTAACAAATAAAAATGTTTGCTTAACCTCATTTCTTTTATTTTCTCATAAACAAGAATTAGTACTTAGAGCATGTTTGGCATACACAGAGAGAAAGACAACACCATCAAAGTAAACCCATGTCAAAAATCCACTCTTGAAAGGGGTTTGAGATCGTAAATACAAAAAGTATATGTATTTTGGATAACAATAAGAAATTTACTTACCTTCACCACAACCAAGCTTGACACTCTTGAAAGGGGTTTGGGATCTCAAGAAGTGGAGCAAAGTAGTAGAAGGGTCAATATTTTGGATCTCAAACCTTTCTCCATTGACTGCAAAAACCAGGCTCTCATTTCTTGACAGTGGCGGTGGTTCTGTACATATCATTTCTGCTTCCATATCTGATGTGCACAGTGCACTTTGTCTGTTTGTGTTAGAAGGAAAGGATTAAATTTAGGACCAATTGAATAAAGATTAAAGCAATATGCCCAGTGGAGTAACTTCAACATGTCTACATGCCACTCCGGTACTACAGTCTCTCTCTCTCTCCTTGGTACAGTCAAAGGTGTATGAAAGCCATGATTTTGAATTGAGTGAAATGAATAGAAAATCGATAGATATTTCCTACATACTGCAAAGTCCACCCTTTGTTTGATACACATTCTAAGGAAATAATATATTTTCAATAGTTATACGGTGAAATATATATATTTAAAAAGAGAAAAAAATTTGAATTTACGTATAATATTATTTTATTAAAAATTATGTGGTTGAAAATGAGTATTAAAATAATGAATTTTATTTAGAATGTGGATCAAATAGGGTTGAAGATAAATATCCCAACTTGGTTTGTTAAGTCTGGTCGAACTTGCCTATAACATTAGTTTTTATTTTGAAGCATTTTAATTTATTGAACAATTAAGTAGTTAGCAAGCTATAAGAGTAATGTTCACAACATCATTCTTTTATTTTTAGCAAATTAGAAAGACCATTTTGACATATATGTTTTAAAGAATTAAGCTCCTATTTGATTTTGATAAAAATAAATTTTTTAGTAAATTTTGATAAAAATTGCTGAAATGCGTAGTTGAATAGTTGTCAAAAATTACAAATGCTATAAAATATGTGCTTAAAAATAAATTTAAAAAATAAGGACCAAATAGAAGCTCATTTTTTAAACAAGGCTATTTTTGGAGATAAGAGAAATGAAAGTGCCAAGACACACTAAATTTAAGGGTACCTTTCGCACCTTTATTATACCTCTAAGATAGGGGTGAGAATTTTATTTATTTTAAAGAACCACCTGAGTCAACGAACTAATCCATTAATGTAGTTGAGTTAAAATTCCATGTAAACAACATAAATTTAATTTGGTTCTAATATTTTTTTTATAGCAGAAAACTCCCTAAAAATATTTTCATTTGCAATATACCCCCACCTATTGAAAATCGTATAAAATTCCTTATTCGAAACATTTAGTGTGAAAACTCCATACCGTCAAATTTGCCGTTAAAAAAGTAAAAATATCAAAATTAATAATTAATAATTGCAATTTTAATATCCAAACTTTTTATTCTTTTACAAATTATACCCAATTTTTTTTATATACTACCCATAATCTCAAACTTTTAAAACTTTATTTTCCACCACACCATACCTCATTTTCTTCCCCCAAAACTTTATTATTTAGTCCCTTTCAAAACCCTCCTAAATCCCTCACCCCAAATTTCTCATTTCTTTTTCTCATTCCCAAAATTAGAAATATCCACATATCCACTCCCTACAAAACCCAGTTTTGAGTTGCAATTCTATGAGGGATATCACAAGTTATTGAATTCTTCCATAGCGGCGTTCCCTCATTAGCTCTCAAAAATTTCCCTTTCTTCTTCATTAGTTTCACATAATTCCTTTTTTTTTTTTTTTTACAAGCTCCAATTCAATTGAAGTGTCCATTTTTCTTGCCAGAATAGTTTGCAAAACCTTTTTTTCTAGTCGTACCGAGAAGAAATGACACGTCCACTGCCATGAGGTAGCAGCTGTAGCAGCTCTTAAGGCGGATTACAGTGTTTTTGCCTCCATCGTGCCTTGTGTGAAGCACTGTTGTATGTGTGTGATGACCTATCTTGGGAATGAGAAGAAAAAAATAATGAATTTGAGGTGATGAATTTAACAGGGTTTTGGAGAGGGTTAAATAAAATAATAAAGTTTTGGGGAAGAAGATGAAGTGGGGCGGGGTGAAAATAAAGTTTTAAAAGTTTGAGATTGTGGGTGATATATAAAAAATAAATTGGGTATAATTTGTAAAAGAATAAAAAGTTTGGATACTAAAATTATAATTATTACTTTTTAATTTTGAAAATTTTACTATTTTTAATGTAAATTTGATGGTAGGGAATTTTCTGCGATTTTCAATGAGTATGGGGTATATTGCAAATGAAAATATTTTTAGGGGGATTTTCAGCTATTAATCCTTAACTAAAAAGTAATTCAACTTGTGAATTTTCCCCTTTTTATAGCACTTTTAACTTCTAATTTATAGTACTTTTCAAACTTAGGAAAAAAAAACTTTGAAAAGCTACAACCAGTACACATTTAACCCCTGTTGGGTGGTGGAAAAGAAATCATATTTTTAGTAAATTTTGATTAAAATTTGATGAAATGTATAGTTAAAAAGTTTTGGATCTCATGAAATATGTGGTTAAAATTAATTATGGATTTTTACTTAAATTAAAATTTAGCCCATGTTTGATACCCATTTTGTTTTAAAAATAATTTTTGGAATAGTGATTGATGAAATATTGTGTGGTTAAAAAGTAAAGAGAATTTTTAGGTTTATGTGTAATATTATTTTATTAATAGAATGTGTGGTTGAAATGAAGAGAGAGGAAAAAAAAGAAATATAATGAGAAAAAAATGGGTGTCAAACAGAGGCTTAGATTATGATCCCTACAAAATACGGGCTTAATGTACAATGCAAAGGTGTCTCTAAATGACTGTGTTACATATACATAATGGTTTACTATACATAATGTGGTGAGATATGATCCAATCAGAATTTTTTCATCCATATATTAAAAAAAAAACTTTCTCCACTCTTTTTTTAACAATTCCTCTTTATGTAAATCATTATGTAACTCTATTATATACAAGTAGCATTATTTTTCCGTAAATCCACCACTAGATATAACTAGTTTAAAATGCTCGCAGTAATTATTTTTTCAAAGTTGCATAGAAAACTGATTATATACAACAATTTCCTAAAAATTCCATGCATTCTTCCGATCTTAGGCACCTTGCAAAATTCTCAAGGAACAAATGCACAACTATACCTTTTTTTAGAAGTTTGAAAAATACTTTGACTATGTTTGGTTTGCATTTTAATTTTCAGTTTTGAGTTTTTCATTAATTTTCATTTTTTTTTTTTTTTGAGGATCTATTTTAATGTTATAGAAAATGTGCTTGATTTGTCATTCTGAAAAACTATCTTAAAACGGAAAACTGAAAAAAAAAAAAAAAAAAACTTTTAGTTTGAATGTTTAGAAATTTTTACATGAATTTTATTCAATGAACTTAATTATTTAATAAAATAGAACAATTTTATGCTAATGCATTATTAAGTAATGTTGCCCTCGAAAAATACGTCAATAGAATTCTGACCATCTCTCCACCATATAGATATTATCTGTACACTCGAATACCCCCGTTAGGAGGCAAATGCGGGTTGAGAAAAAGGTTTGACTGCGACAGTAAAGTTAATGGTCGGACAAAAGATAATATGAGTGCAAAAGACAAGGAGATTTGGCTAGGGTTAGAGTTTTTCGTACCTTTTGTAAAGTGAGCTCACCTATATATAGGAGAGAAATGAAATGGGGCAAGTGGGTTTAGTGAAATTGACCTAAATTCAAGTTTAAGATGCAATTGTTTAAGGAGGTAAGATTGTTACTAC